>JAOANK020630069.1:0-11735 GCA_026257165.2 Telfairia occidentalis
CAGCGTCTCAACGCTGCCTTATGTACGGTCAAAGGCGTGCGACACAGTTAAAATTTAGGGCGACAAATGATGACAACGTTGAGACGCTGCAGGGCAGCATCTCAACGCTGATGTGTGCTGCAACAGGATAGGCGCGCGTGCATGGCATTCGCGTGTGGGCGCGCAACGTCGAGGGGTGTCGCAAAGCTGGGGCGTTGCGCACGGATGGCTGGAGGTGCACGCGCATGGGCGTGCGGCATTGAGCGGCGTTGCTAGGCTGCTGGCGAGGCGATGGGCGCGCGCTCGTGCGTAAATTGCTTCGGCGTTGAGACGTCGTTGAGCAGTGTCTCAATGCGGATGATCCAAACCCAGATTTTCCAGCAATTCCTAGCGTCTCAACGCCTGGGCATGGCGTCTTGACGCTGCCTCCTCGGGTCCATTGGTATTTTGGCCTACTTTCTTCTTTCCTTAGCCAAAATTTGTCTTCTAAGGCTCGTTTCTCGACCCGAACAACCTCGAAATCATATTTTCTTCTAATTAAGCTAAGTACTTGCAAATTAACATAAAAACACGTGAAAGCACCGAAATTATCGAACAAAACTAGCTAGAACTAAGCCTAAGGATAACACATTTTCGTGTGCTATCAGTACCCTTTTATCCAAGTCCCAAACCAGCACATCAAGGGAATCACTTATGTACACACTTAATATCGAGAAGTACACACTTTGCAATTTCCACTATTGACTGGCTGTAAATTCCATCTCGTGTAAGAATGTTCCTAGCTGTCCAATTGAATCCGCTTCCAAGACACTAGGTTTATTGAGCAAAAAAATAAGTTACTCTCACCACGCTACTTAAGGAACACACTTGCATAGGCAGGAGTTCACATAACACACTCAGAATTTAGATCAATTGATCTACGATCTACCTAGTGATGTGTTTGTATTTTCTTTAACAATCTTACAAGAAAAGTGTAGAACACATTGAGGTCTAGTCATATGCAATCCCATTGCATACGATACCTCACTACAATAATACAAAGCTATCCCAATGAATAACAAATCATCAGTATTACTAAACTTTGTCACTGATGTAATCCGTGTGTCGGTAAAACTAATAACGAAATGTCAATTCTTCGAAAATATAAGGTTACGACACTTTTTTCATCCATTGGTAAATAAAGAAGCACGCAAGAATTTTGCTATTGGCACGAAACTTTTTCCTAAGGAAAAAAAGTTTTCCCCCGAGGAAAATGTGGTTGCTGATTGTTTTCTTACAACGATTTTTAATTTAGTGGATATAGACAAGGATTTGCGGACGATTTTTTTTTTGTCGCATATAAGCAGCTCCAAATTTTAATGAAATAATGCATTCTGCATCTGCCGATGAAAAGATTTGTAATGTCATCGCTATTATTTCGTCGGGAATATCGACTCTTAAAAAAATGACTTGCCTTTCTTCTTCCTCACTTTTCCTCAACTGCTCTTTGAGATCTCATTATTCGCCCTCCTTCTCCCTTCTATTTTCATTTCTATCCAGCTCTGTCACTGTCCTGCCTCTGTCCGTCGCCGTGCCTTTGTCTCCCGCCGCGCAAGTTATACATTTTAATTTTTTTTAGTTTTGAAATTGATATAAGGTTCTAAAAAAATGACTTTTGTTTGGGTAAATAGAATCTAATTGTGGTGCTTAAAATTGATTTAGGGTTGTTTTTAGTTTTGATTTGTTAATTGAAACTAGTGGGGTGATTGATTTAAGATTTTTTGATTTAGGGATAATGTTTTGATTAAGGATTCTAAAAAAACACTGTGGTTTAGCGTTCTCATTTTGGTTTAGGGTTCAACTGTTTTATTTAGTTTTCAACATCTTGTTTAGGGATCTCATTTTGATTTAGGGTTTTCAATTATGGTGGCTGATTTAGGGTTCTCAATATCTTGTTTCCCTTAGTTTTCTTTTCATTTGTTTTTTAGAAACCTTCATTTTGATTGCTTATATTTTCTTGGCATTGAAATTGAATTAAAGAGTTTTAGTTGGCTTAACATTATAGACTTAATTAGTGGATTTTTCTGAACTTTAATTAGGGAATTATTCTGTTGAACAATGTATGTTTATCAAAATGTTGAAATTATTTTAAGAAACGTGACTCTTACTCAATGTAAATATGGTACATGTAATTCTCACAATTTCTGAAAGTATGTGGTGGCTGTAATCTTAGTTTGTTTTAGAGTTTTCATTAAGTTTATAAGTATGGAAGCCATGCCGAAAGTTTTGCCGATATTTTAGAGGTTGTTTTCGGTGAATTTATTTGAAGGGGAACTATTCTATATATTATGTGTTGAGTTATAGTATTTTATGCGAGAATATACAAGAACTATTTTGTATATATTTGTAATATTTATATTGAGAAATTTTTTGTTTGACTATCCTGCAATTATGGTAGTCAAATTAAAATATGTGTGCATGTAAGTGTTTAGTATATGATAGCCGAAGTTATGGTAAGCATTTGAGATAATTTGAACTATAAACAAATTTACTTCCCTTTATCTCTGCATTAGGGATTGGAACAGATTACAAATATGCTTCATCTTCTTTTTTTTCTCTCTGAGCGTTAGGGATAAAGTAAACTCTCTAGTCTTTGTCTCTATTTATCCCTCTCCTATTAAGAAAACACTCTCTAGTTTTTGTCTCTCACACTCCCTCTCTCAACGGGAAAAAAATCTAGAAGCTGAGCTTTTGATGCTGAAAGAAAACGTGGTTGCAGAAGAGGAAAAGGTCGAGAACTTGCAAGGCGAGATATGAACGTTAAAAAAATGATTTGCTATGTTTGGAAATTTCATTAGAAGCACATATGGGGGCTCACAAGGCGGCGAATCACGTAGCGAGGTAAACTTTTTACTAACTTATATAGTTTTCAACTATATATAGAGAGTTGTGATATTTGTTATAAGTTTGTTATTTGTCTATCCTGCAGTTATGGTAGTCAAACTTTTTTGATAATGACATTTAAATTAGCCAAGTAGTGTTCATAAAGATTGTGTGGCTATCCTATAGTTATGGTAGCCACTTTATCGTCTTTGGGTTGGTTCGAGATTTGAAAGGACACTTGGGCATATTATAGGGACTTTAGGGGGCTCAAGGGGTGGGTTAGGTGGTTTTAGTTCTACTCGAGAAGTTTACGGGACTTGGAACGACATTTAGGCACTTTTTAAGGCTTTTGGAGTGCCCGGGGGAGGGGGTGGGCTAGGTTTTTTAGATACACTCGAGTTGGTTTGGAGTTCGAAAGGACACCTAGGCACACTTTAGGAACTTTAGGGGGTTTGAGGGGTGGGTCTGGTGGTTTTAGTTCTAATCGGGAAGTTTGTGGTATTTGGAATTTCACTTGGGCACTTTTTAGGGCTTTTGGAGTGCTTGAGAGGTGGGCTAGGTGTTTTTAGATACACTTGGGTTTGTTCTAGATTTGAAAGGACACTTAGGCACATTTTAATGACTTTAGTGGGGCTCGAGGGTGGGTTAGGTGGGTTTAGTTCTACTAGAGAAGTTTGTGGGATTTGGAACAACACTTAAACACTTTCTAGGTTCTTTTTGGGCATCAAGATGCCACTTAGGAACGTCCTAGGGCTTTTGGAGTGCTTGATGTTGGGTTAGGTATTTCTAGATACACTCAGGTCGGTTCGAGATTCAAAAAGACACTTAGGCACATTTTAGGGACTTTAGTGGGCTCGAGGGATGGGTTAGGTTTATTTAGTTCGACTCTCGATCTTCAAAATGTGACTTGCACACTTTCTACATTGTTCTGGGCATTGACGTGCTTGGGGTTTGAGTTACTACTTTCAGTTCTTATTTTTTGCACTTTCTAGGACTGTATCGTTCTTAAAAATTATCTGATATAGTCCATTATGATATAGTATAATATTTTTCTTTTTAATTTCAGATCCAAACATGCTCATAAACCAAGGAAGGAAGATTGAATCACAAGGCATTCAAAGGAGCATTGCTTAGGTTAAAGTTTTTTTGTTTTATAAAACTTGCCGTGTGTGTACAAACTAAACAGTTAATAGATGGAATTTAATGAATATTAAATTTTATTTTTATGAATTCAAATTTCATTTTAATTACATTTCAATTTTGAAACAGGTTTACAGAGGCATTATTAATAATTAAATGTATTAAAAACATATCGAATATTTAAAGAAAAAAGAAATTCCCAACGAAATTTGTCTTCCGTCGTGATTAGCTTGCTATCCCAACGAAATTATGGCGTCATAAAAGAGATATATGTATTTAGGGAAATTAATATATTGTCAACGAATATTGAGATTTGTCGCCATTACTTACCTATCTCGATGAAGAGATATTGTCGGTAAAGATACACTATTGGTGACAACTATACTTTTGTTAGGATAGGCCAATAATGTCGATGAATTTCTAGGCATCGGGATTGTGTTTTCTCCATGACAAGATGCTCTACCATTGAAAGATTAATAGTTATTTCAACGATTTGATTTTTCATCAGAACTACTTTATCACGATGGTGAAATGATGACATGATGTTCGACCATTTATTTATGTTTGCATAGGATTTTACCGACGACTTTCATTGTTTCCCCGACGTTTTGTTTCGTAGAGAAATCTCCTATTTCTTGTAGTGCCTTTACTCACATGGCACCACATGAATGATCATCTTGTTAAGTATCTAAATAGTGAATTATCATTGAAAGACTTAGAACAATTGTCCCTATTTCCTTCGTATTGAAGTTCATAGGGATACTACTGACTTCTATCTAACTCAGAACAAGTATATTCTTGACCATCTTTATAAACTACAACTACAACAGATCAAGCCTTGTTTCACATCAGCTATAGCAAGTAGACAATTGACTTTATATGATGGGGGTCCAATGGAAAATGAGCCTACCTATTGCAATGTAAGTGGTGCCCTTCAGTAAGTAACACATACAACACCTAAAATTGCCTATATTATAACAAATTTAGTCAATTTCTCCAATCTCCCAAGACTACTCACTAGCAAGGTGTAAAAAGAGTATTAAGATACCTCAAATGAACCATTTCTTATCGTTTACACATTCGTAGGTCTAATTTTGCAGATGTGGTAGCCTTCTTTGATACTGATTTGGACTGTAGTGTAGATGACAAAAAATCCATTGCTTCATACTGTGTATCCATTGGAAATGTATTGGTTTCTTGGTCTTCAAAGAAACAAAATGTCATTGCATCTTCAAGTATTGGAAGTGCGCTTTATGGTAATTTTGATTTTAGTTTAAAAAAAAATAGCTGAAATTTGAAGACAATTTGAGACTGCACGTGTGATTGAAGTTGGGGGTTATAAGTTGGACATGTGGTGTGTATTAAGTTTAATGAAACAAAAAGAAAAGGATATAAAAATGGATTTCTATTTTTTTTTAAAAGAAAAGAAGAGAGTTGTTAAAAAAAGGAAAGAAAAAGGAAAAGAGAGCCAGAGGTAACGAAAACTAGAAGAAAGACGTAGAAGAAGAAGAAGGAGAAGAAGATGAGGAATAGAAGGGAAGATCCAAAAAAAATTATTAGAGTTGGGAATTTGAAAATTTGAAGTTTTGGTAAGTATTTTAGTGGGTTTAATTTTATTTATTGAAGAAGAAACATTTGTAAAAGCTTGTCGAAAAGAAAAAAAGAAGAAGAAAGGGAACCCAAAGTTGGGTGTTGTAAGATTGAAGATGAAAGAAAGAAAGAAAAAAAAACAAAAAAAAAAAATGTACAAAACCTTGGGTTGATGGAGGGAGAAGAAAATGAAGTTAAGATTGAAGAGAGAGAAGGAGAAAGGAAGTTAAGTGTAAAAAAAAAATGGAGAAGGGAACATCACGTGGAATGAAGGAAGAGGAGAGACAATGAAATTAATTTGTGGGCCCCAACAAGAGGAGAGAGAAGAAATTGTGAAGAATAAAAAAAATGAGAAGATGGAAATTGAGGTACGTGGTATTCCATGAAGAGAGAGAATGAGTTTAATTGGTGAGATTTTCATTATTCTAATATTGCATTTGTAGGTTGGAAATAAGTATTTATTAATTGATATTGGATTATATTTCGGGTCAAGCTTAGATTGGAACCGCTTATGATTCAAATTGCTCACTTCAGTAACTCTATGAGTGGTTCATTTTAGAAAATATTTTTACTTAATAGTATTAATGAATTTCAAGAACATATATAGTTATGTATGCTTTTAGTGAGATTGCAATGAATTCTAGAAATTGTTGTTGAGAATTTAGAATTATTTTATAATTTTAAGAAAAGTATGAAGTTTATAAAATATTTAGAAATACGATTTATAATGATTTTAGAATAATTATGAATTTATGAATTTTACACAAACGTGGTTTTCAAACCACTAGATCATTGTACCCAAGTGATTACCTGTATGTTATATGAATGTGTTTCTATCGTATACAGAGATAGAGAGGTCTATAAGATCATATTAGCTCTGCTCACTTATGACTAGAGATTACTCTATTTTGTATATAAGATTACTTGATACATTGTATCACTAGAGATTGATCTACTTTGTATTTGAGATTTTTCGATTCATTATAGGACTAGAGATTGCTCTATTCTGTGTATTGAGATTGCTCTATGCCAGTATGACTAGAGTTGGGTATAGGTTTGGTGACGAGTTTTCTTAGCTTATGTTTATGCAAACTATTGATTACAATTTTATCTTGAATTATAGTTGTTTTCATTTAAATGATGTTTACAGAGCTTAAAACTCTTGTTGTTCAGGAGATTAGTTTTATAAGATTTTTTACTATTAAACTACCACACATTGAGCATTTTAGCTCACCCTTTATCCTTTGTTTTTCTATCAGATAGTCCTTGAGTTTCAAAGAGATATAGTTGACAAGAGTGTGCCACTAAGAGATTCTAAGAAGTTGTATCTTCTTTTATATGTACATATAGAATGTATTTAGATCTTCTGGGGACGCTATTGTTTGAAGCTAAGCTTATAATTTAGTTTTGTTTTTGGTTTTTTTTTTAATTAATGTTTTGATTAAAGGCATATTAGTTTTACTCAATGGGCTTCACATATTGGTATTAGAGCAAAAATCCTACATAACATGAGTAGTAGATGCATTATTGTTTATGTAGTAGTTGCGTGATATAGGTGTATTGCATTGTAGGTAGTCATGCCTCCTGGTGGTAAAACATGGAGATTATAGAACTTTGAAACTCAATATACTGTTGGTAGGCAAAACATTATGAGAGACGGAGAAGTTGGTGGGATTGGCCACCAACAAAGAGAACATCAAAGGAATACACGTGGGCAAAGAAGTACACTTGATGCCTACAATGGCACATAATGTAGCTGAAGGGATGTAGATGTTTGAAAATGACTTTGCCAAAAAATTCAAAATCGAGTAGTTGAAAGCTTTAGGTGCGAAGTCATTTATGGGAACAAATGATCCAGCCAAAGCTGAAGTTTGGTTGGACGATATAGACACATGCTTGGAAGTTATGATGTGCCCCGATGATAAGAGAGTGAGACTTACATCATCCCTTCTTCAAGGATTAGAACAAGACTGGTGGAAGAGGTTGCGAGTAGGTGGAAAGGCTTTGAGATAATGACTTCGAGAGATTTCAACAAAATTTTCACTAAAGAATATTACCCACAATCGTATAGAGATGGAAAAAGAAGAGAATTTCTGACTTTGGAGCAAGGAACGATGACCGTCGCTGAATATTAGACGAAATTTATCGAGCTCATCAAATATGCAACTGATAAAACTCTAAAAAGTGCAATTTAGTGCCTAAATTATAGAGGTTTTGTGGGATTTTAGGTGTACATCGATGCAATTATTGTTGATTTTGTAGGAACCGAGTATTTCGATGCGAACATAAAGATTTGTGTCGGTTCGAATTGAAAAACATGCCTAAGATGAGCTAAAACGACTAAGTAATGAAGAAATGGGGCCTAAATGAGTGCAAACCCGAGCGACAGCGTTGAGACGCTATCATTGGGCATCTCAATGCCAAAATCTGGAAAATCTTGGGCTGGAAGTGACCAACGTCGAGACGCCACTCAACAGTGTCATGATGCTGTTGAAGAGAGCTACATTGTCGCGCAGCCGCACATGTAGCACGCGCATCCAGCGCCCCAAGAGCAGAAACACGCGTGCGCTTGCCTCGGCGCTGCCTCGATGCTGCCATCAACGTCGACCAGCATGCATCTATTCTTCGTAATGCGTGCACGCCCTACTTTCTACTGCACATGGGTAGCGTCTCGACACTGCTGATTTCTGACTGCTCAACTAGAAACGAGCGTTTTGATTTATTGACTTAGGACCAATGTCGAGACAATTCCCCTAGTGCCTCAACGCTATTGGCAGATCAGTATACATGTGTTTTTTCGTGATTAGGGCTGGAAAGAACGTTTTTGGGTGCGAAATTCGATGGGTTTCGACAGAAATTGATGAGGGCTACTATTCTGGAAGGTTAGAGAGGTCTTGGAGTGCTTGGGATTGGGTTTTCTCAACTCAAGAAGCGTACCCACAGTGAAAACGACGTGAAATTCATCCGGGAGTTTTTTTTTTCTTTTATTTTAAGTTTCTTGTCTGTTCTGTGGGATTTTCTAGACTGATTCATAATGTATAAAAGCTGATTTGCTTGAGTTTTAGGGTGCTGAGATTTTAAAGACCCATTAAATTTGTTAATTCTTTATTGAATGCATTGAATTTTCTGCTTGCTTTAAATTTCAGCATTAACTACTTTGCAATTAAGTGGCCATTGATTGTTGAGTGCTAGCTTTTATTATCTTGCTCGAGAGAGAGGGTGATAAATTAGGCCTTGGGGTTTGAACACGAACTTTTGTATGCAGGAGAGTGATAGGGGAGTGTGTGAAGTTGTTGACGAATATTTTGTTTCCAATTGTTAGTTTAATTAAAAGAATTTGAATTAGGCTAATTAATTGACGGTGGTCGGCTAGTTAGGCTAAACCTGAACTAATGAAATTCTAGACTTAAGCGAAAAAGTAAAGAAAATGCATTCGCTTAATTAATTGACTATTTAATTGGGTCGATAAAAAACACCAACACCTTAGAATTGCTTTTCCCTCGATTTTCTTCACCCATTAGCAAGATTCCTTTATTGTTTTCTAAATTTTAAAGTTGGATGACCTGGAGATCCCTAAATAAAATCGAAAGGATTAATTAATAAGTAGGAAAATTAAATATCACGATTCCTTGTGGACGATACTCAATCTTTTAGGCCGTTATTACTACGATCGACCTGTACACTTGTGGAGATGCTTTGTTGGGCCTGATCAAGTTTTTAGTGCCATTGTCGGGGACTCTACGTATTTTTAATTTTCTTATTATTGAGGCGTTCGAGTAGATCTTAATTTAGGGTGTACTTGTACGCATTTTTTTCTTTTTTTCTTTTTCTTTATTTTTGTCTTCGTTTGGTGTATGCCTCGTACTCGAGGCACTTACCTTGTTCCGTTTGATCCAGAGATCGAACGAATCTTTAGGAGGAATCGAAGAGAGAAGAGAGCAGTACAAGAGCAAATGGAAGAGCAAGAAGGAGACGCAAGGACTATCTGAGACTATTTTCAATATACGATCCCGAATGCTCAGCCAGGGATCGTGCACACACCGATCAATGCTGGCAACTTTGAATTAAAGTTGGGATTGATCCAGATGGTTCGAGATTGTGCTTTCTGAGGCTCTATTGCATATGACCCACATAAGCACATTCGTTCATTCCTCGAGATCTGCAGTACTGTTAAATTGAATGGGGTACCTAATGATTCTATTGTACATCTATTTTCTATCTCTCTACAAGATAAGGCGAAAGATTGGTTGGAGACCCTACCAGCAATCAGCATCTCGACATGGGATGAGCTTGCCGAAGCCTTCCTTAATAAATTCTTCCCACTAGCAAAAACCCAGTAATTAAGGAAGAAGATCAGCAATTTCAAACAAACTGATGACGAGCAGTTGTACGAGTCTTGGGAGAGGTTCAAGGATTGCTCCGAAGATGTCCTCAGCATGGATATCACGATTGGCTCCAGGTACAATCTTTTTATAATGGGTTATCGAGTACCAACAAGTCGATTGCAGATGCAGCAGCTGGATGATTGATTTTCTCCAAGACCCCAGAAGTGGCTCAAGCTCTATTGGAAGATATGGGTACCATGAGCTACAATTGGCCATCAGAGAGGACTACAAAGAAGACTGTGGGGGAAATACGAGCTTGATGAGGTAAGTTCCCTTAAGGATCATATGGCTTCGCTAACTAACGCTTTGAATAATCTTGCAATGCCAAGTAACACTCAATCCATAGCTTTTTTGGCGGCATGAAATGCTTACCAAATGAACCATGGGCCAGAAATGGAGAAAGCCCAATACATTAATAGAAATTTTGGATATCAGCAGTGAGCACCCATGCAGAATCAGTTTCACCCTCTACAGTCCCAATTGCCGACTCATTCCTACCCAGGTTTGCGCAACCATGAAAATTTTTCGTATGCTAACACGAAAAATGTTTTGTAGGGATCCCTAGGATTTGCATCTTCTTCTTCCTAGCATCAGTCTGAAGATCCATCTCTTAAGGAGATGCTACGAACTTTTATTACTGAATCCAGGAATAGGACAGTAGCCCTGGACAACAAGGTGGAGAGTCAGGAAAAGGCCTTGAAGAACCTAGAGGTGCTGGTAGGCCAGATTGTCACTAGATTGAACATCATGCAGAAGGGTAAGTTTTCGAGTAATACAGAGGTAAGTCTGCAAGGCCCTCACACTTCGCAAGGCCATCACACTTCGCAAGGAGCACTGCAAGGCCATCACACTTTGTAGTGGTAAGTCTCTTGACGAACCCGAACCAAGAGTCGAGACCGCCCTAGCTAGAAAGGAGGATGGGAGTGGAAATGAGGGGCAAAAAGAAGAGCTGAAAGAGGGAATTGAAAAGAAGGCTGAGGAAAAATTTGAGGGAGTGCGTCTAGTTCAGGAAAGTATTCTAAACTCGTGTCTATTATTCCTAATCACATTCCATACCCTCAGCGTTTTCAGAAAAAGAGAGATGATGCCCAATTTACAAAAGTCTTGGATATTTTTTAAAAATTGCACATTAACATCCCTTATGCAGATGCATTGGAGCAAATGTCAAATTATGTCAAATTCATGAAGGATGTGCTATCCAAGAAGAAAAACTTTGGGTAGTTCTAGAAAGGCAACCTTTTAGAGGAATGCAGTGCAATCATCTAGAGGAAGTTACCTGAGAAACTTATGGATCTAAGGAGTTTTACTATCTCTTGTACCATTGGTAACATTTCTGTTGCACGTGCATTATGTGATTTAGGTGTTTCGATTAATTTAATGCCTCTGTCTGTGTTCAAGAAATTAAACTTAGGATCGATTCAACTGACCACCATCTCTCTACAGCTTGCAGACTATTCTTTGACCTTCCCAAAAGGTATTATTGAAGATGTGTTCGTGAAAGTTGATAAGTTTATTTTTCCTGTAGATTTATTGTGCTGAACATGGAAGAAGACACTGAGGTGCCCATCATTCTTGGACGACCATTCTTAGCCACAGGAAGGGCCCTCATCGACGTTCAACAAGATAAACTCACCATAAGGGTGGACGAGGAAGAGGTAATCTTTAACATTTATCAATCCATGCAATACCTGAATGAGGTTCGTGTTGGGGTTGATGCCCTAAACCTTTGTGGTCTTGTAATTTTATTCAAATTATTTATTTAATAAAATAAGAGTTATT
>JAOANK020630170.1:0-11735 GCA_026257165.2 Telfairia occidentalis
AAGAGAAAATCGTAGAGGAACAATAAAATTGAGAGCAAAAGATATGATAGAAAAAAAAGATAAATTAAAAAGATAAATAATATTTGTAATGAGAGAAAAATTTTGGATTAAAAAATGTTAGAGAGATATATTTGTTAGGTAATAAAATAAATGTGTGGGAGAAAAAAAGTGAGGGAGTAATTTTAAAAATAAATATGTTAGAGAGAGATAAATTTAGAAAAAGAAAATTTGAAAAAAATATTTAATTTGTAAAAAGGAAAAAATTAGAATATGTTAAAATAGAAAAATAAATGAAATTTATAATAAGATAAATATTTTAGAGAGAGAAAAATAGAGAAAAATTATATAAAATTTTAGAGATAGAAAAGTTTGTAGAGAAATAAATTTTGGGTGAATAAAAATTTTTTGGAGATAAAAGTTTGTTGAATAGATATGTCAAAAAGAAAAAAAAAGTAAGCTTTAAAAGAAAAATGAGTTTTGAAAAACAGAAAACTGTTTTTAAAAACTACTTTTTTTTTGTTTTTGGAATTTCTTTACAATTTCAAAAATGTTTTTGGAAAACAGAAAACTGAAAATTGAATTGGTTACCAAACAACTCTGTTTTTAAAAAACCAAAAACTAAAAACAGAAAACAAAATAGTTATCAAACGGGCCCTAAGTAATTGAAAAGTTTTTGAATAATCACAAACAATGTATTTTGTTTAGTTGAATAACATATGGGAGTTCATAATTGAATATGGTATAAAGCAAATAAATGGCTAATAGCAGAGTAAAAAAAATAATTTGAAAAATAAAATCCATATTTTATTTAGGAAAAACCAGATGAATAAGCAACTAAATGGAGTAAATAACCAAATTTGTAAAACATTTTCATTCTTTATTTTGAAGTTAATAAATCTGAACACAATAAATTGATTTAATAGTAGAATTTGAAAAAGAGAGATCTTCAATCAAATAAACGGACTTTAATAATAGCATTTGATGAAGGCTTATAAAATTATTATGGCTTGATTTTAGATGAAATTTTCAATCTTTGTTTTTTGAAGTTAACATTTGAGAACATTTTTTAACCACCAAAATCAAATATGCCTTAGATAAAATTGTGATGGCTTTATTTTGAAAACATACATGCATGCCATAGATAAACTTTTCAAACTTTCAATATACTTTTATAATTTTTTACTGAAAAGACTACAATTTTATGATTTTAAGTTAAACGATTACAATTTTATATTTTAAGTAAATGTACATCAACTGAAAAAATATTTTGGGAATTGAAGCAAACCTCTATATTGGGAATGACTCAATTTAAAGCAAATCTCCATAATTCAAATAAAAAGTGAAATAAAAATTGGGGAAACTATTTGAATTTATAGGTAAAATTAAATTATCAACTATAATTCAAAATCTTATTTAATTTCAATTACTATTGTTTGTGTTATTTTCTTCAATGTTTAATTTATTATGATATTCCATTTTTTTTTCTATTATACATGTCCTATTGCTTATGTCTTATTTTTTTTATATGTATTAATTATCAATATTCTTTATTCTCAACGTTATTTGCGAACTAAGATTGATTAAACATAAGACACTAGAGAGATCAATAATAATCACTCTGTATCTTTTGAACATTAGGTTTATAGGGAAAAATAAATTTTATGTCATATTTGTTGGTCGTAGGCTAGAGATTTAGACTTCATGGTACAAATGTCATAGAGAAACTAATGAATTTAGTGGAGCGGTCTACAAGTCTTATGACAGCTTAGCGGAGGCAGATTAAGCTTACGGTCAATATGTGACAATTGACGAATCAACTCCCATAGAACATGAACGTAGTGGACGTAGTGGCCGTATATCAAAAAATATTGTCTATATAATGATAGGTTTCTTTATTGGAATGATGATCATGTACATAGGGATGAAATTATTTATGTAAGCAATGGATGTACTTAAGAAATGTTGAACTAATTCCTATCAAATCATAAATGACCCTTTTGCAAATATGTTTCAAGAAGAATATTGTACAATAAGTGAAATGAATCTTGAAAACCAAGAACTGATTGCGATTGTGACAATCATTACCACAAACCAGAGATAATTAGCAATAACCCTAACTTGCCTTTTTAACATGGACAAGAGAATAGGAAACCAATTGCCGTACATAAGACATCACATAAGACAATTAAACTTCTTCAGAATAATTTACGAAATTGACTTATGTTGTCGCGAGAGCACAACGATGGATATGAGATGTTTTTTTATACTTTGTACTCTGCTTAGAAACATAGGTGGATTGGAGGGTATACAATATGTGGACGTAGAAGAGATGATAACCATATTCTTATACATCCTAGCTCATGACATTAAGAATCGTGTAGTCCGCACACAATTTGCAAGGTCTAGTGAGACAGTGTCCAAACATTTCAATAAGGTCCTAAATGCAGTATTGCGACTACACGTGTAAAGTCCTTTTCTTTTTAAATTCAATTTAAGTTGTTTATTTTCAAATTAAATAGGAGTTAACTGTGATGTGGTGTTATTAGAGGGGAAAATAATTAAGATTTTTTTTTTTAAAAAGAGAAATTTTATCTTTTAGGAAAAGAAAAATAGTTAAAGATAATGACAATTTTTGAAATTATATCAAATTGGGCTAGGATTAGGGTTTATGGAGAACCCTATAAGTAAGCATGTTATGAAACCCTAGCCACCAAGCCTTTTTCTTTTCAAAAGAAAATTTTTCCCTCATTTTTTCCCTCTCCCTTCCACGCCACCTCTTCCTCTATCATTCATCTCTCACACATTCACTTTCTCTCTCATCCTCCCATCAGTGGCGACGCGTGAGCAGTAACAGCGACAATTACAAACAGAAAGCTTGGTATAATTTTTCTTATTCTAGAACCCTAACTTAGATGAGTGTGGAACCTTATAATCAGGATTAGAAAAATAACGTTCTTAAATTATGGGATTCATGTAGGATTATTGCTAGAGGAGTGTACGTTAGGTCAGTAAGGGCTAGGTTAGATGACTTGATTATTATTGTACTGTATGATATCCTGCTACGTATTTTGTATGATATGATATTGATAAGCATGACATGTACGATCTTTGTGTTCTTTGACGATGCATGAATTTATGTTGAATGCCATGATTAAGTATAAACATGTTTGTTGGATGCTAGAAGCATCAACTGATTATTATGTTTGGGTGCCTTTAAAGTATTGTATGTATTATGTTAATTGAATACCATGAGCATGATATATTTGTTAAGTTAATTTGGAACATATGCATAGACTATTTTAGATTTTGTGTAGACTGAATTGATGAGTGACAATCATCTCCCAAATTTAGTGGGTTAGTGTTGTGGGAGAATCTAACTACACTGAGTGTGTACCATCTCACATTAGTCGTAGTAGGGTTCCTTGAAAGAACCCGCACTCATACTCCAAGTGAGATGACACTAGTATGTCATCCCCAAATTTAGTGGGTAGTTGGGGGAACTTGACTACATTGACTGGGTACCATCTAATATCAGGTCGTAGTAGGGTTTTCTGAAAGAATATGCATTCGTACTCCAAGTGAGACGACATTGGTATGAGGTTAAGGTTGTTATCATTGAAAGGAATAAGAATGACATGTCATAATGTAAAAGTAATTGATTATGCTATAAGCCTAGACTGTATGATTTAAAATATTTATAAAATAGGTCCCACATGAGCATTGCATGATTGTATGTATTTGTATGTCTGACCTCGAGGGTCAGGGCCACTTATTGAGTATTTTTATACTCATTCTTTTTTTTTTTTTTTAAGAAATAACAAGGGCACCTAGGGTGGTTGACGAGAGGTGGTTGCATGGTGGCCATGATCATGAGAATTAAGTCTTTCACATGATTAGATGTCTCCTAACAGTATTTAAAATTTGATTCGAAACTAGAAGTTTATGTATTAAAAATATTTCCTTATTTTGAGTTACTCTTTTATTTTTAGTTTTAAATTTGGGATCCCAATTATGTCATAAAATTTTCCTTTGGAACTTATATTTTAGTACTTTAAAGATTAAAATTTTCTTCTTATGAAACCCTTACGAGTCTTTTACATATAGAGCATGCATGCTAGTATAATCTTAGAGAAATTGAGTTATAGAAGTTAGGTCGTTACAGTTGGTATCAGAGCAAATACGGTTTTGTAGACTACTTACATCTAGTGTGTCGCCATGGCCATGTAGCAACCATCTCTTCACTGGGTATGCCATTACTTCATTTTTTAAAAATTTATATTTCGATGTTGTATGAAGTAATTATTTATGAAAGCATGTTATATAAATTATTATTTTATTTGGAAACTAAATTGTATGCTAGAGTAGCTATTTAGACTTAATTATAGGTCATTGCTTCTAAGGGGAAGAGAAACTGAAAAGAGAGGTCGACCTGATAAGGGATTAACAGTCCCATGGTCGGCCCCTCCGATTCTCCCACTTGAAAACGAGAAGAGGAGATGAAAACTAAGTATCTAAAATTGTTCCAGAAATAGCAACTTTTGGGGACAAAAGTTCTTAAGATGAGCAAGATGTAACATCCCATTATTTTTTAATTCGATTTAAGTTGGTTTTTTTTTGAATTAAATAGGAGTTAGCTATGATGTGATGTTATTTGAGGGGAGAATAATTAAGATTTATATTTAAAAAAAAAATAAGAGGAGTTTTATCTTTTAGGAAAAAAAAATAGTTAAAGATAATGACAAGTTTTTAAATTATATCAAATTGGGTTAAGATTAGGGTTTATGGAGAACCCTATAAGTAAGCATGTTATGAAACCCTAGCTACCAACTCTTTTTCTTTTCAAAAGAAATTTTTTTCCCTCCTTTTTCCTCACGCTTTCACCCCAACCTTCTCCTCCATCATTCATTTCTCACACGTTCACTCTCTCTCACATCCATTCATCGGTGGAGGAGCATGAGCAGTAGCAGCGACAATTACTAACAGAAAACTCAGTATAATTTTTGTTATTCTAAAACCCTAACTTAAATGAGCGTTGAACCTTAGAATCATGATTAGGTCAATAACGTTATTAAATTATGGGATTCATGTAGGATAATTGCTAGAGGATCGTAGTCTGAGCCAGTAAGTGCTCTTTAGGCTTTTTAGAAAACTAAAGTAAGTGACTTTGCTCTCAGATAAGCCTTTGAGCTAGGTTAGATGAATTAATTGTTATTGTACTTGATGCTATCCTACCGCGTATTCTGTATGACATGATATTTATGAGCATGACACATACGATCTTTGTGTTCCTTTACGATGCATGAATTTATGTTGAATGTCATGATTAAGTATAAGTATGTTTTTTGGAAGCTAGAGGCACCATTTGATTATTGTGTTTGGGTGCCTGTATCGTATGTATTATGTTAAATGAATACCATGAGCATGATATATTTATTATGTTAATTTTGGAGCTATGCATGGACTATTTTGCATATTGCATGGACTAAATTGATGAGTGACAATCATCTCCCAAATTTAGTGCGTAAGTGTTGGGTGGGAATTTGCCTACACTGAGTGGATACCATCTAACATCAGTCATAGTAGGGGTTCCTGAAAGAACCCACACTCGTACTCCAAGTGAGCTAGCACTAGTATGGGATCCCCAAATTTAGTGGGTTGGCGTTGAGGAGAACTTGGCTATACTAACTGGGTACCATCTAATATCAGGTTATAGTAGAGTTTCCTAAAAGAACCTTCACTCGTACTCCAGGTGAGATGACACTAGTATGGGGTTAAAGTTGTTGTCATTGAAAGGAATAAGAATGACATGTCATAATGTGAAAGTAAGTGATTAGGTTGTTAGCCTAGACAATATGATTTAAAATGTTTATAAAATAGATCCCACATGAGCATTGAATGATTGCATGATGACCTCGGGGTCGGGGTCACTTACTGAACATTTTTATACTCATTCTTTTGTTTTTTTTAAGGTAATAACAAGGGCACCCAGAGTGGTTGACAAGAGACTGATGCATGGTGGTCATGGTCATGAGAATTAAGTCTTCTGTATGATTAAATGTCTCGTTATAGTATTTAAAATTTGATTGAAACTTGAAGTTTATGTATTTGAACTATTTCCTTGTTTCGAGTTACTCTTTTATTATTGGTTTTAAATTTGGGATCCCAATTATGTCTTTAAATTTTCCTTTGAAACTTATATTTCAGTACTTTAAAGATTAAAGTTTTCTTCTTATGAAACGATTACGAGTCTTTTACATATAGAGCATTCATTCTAGTAATGATCTTAGGAAAATTGAGTCATAGAAGTCGGGTATTAACAACATGAGGTTTTGTTGAAGAAACTAGAGTCGATCACTAGCTCATGCACCTCTAATAGGTGGAAGTATTTTGAGGTATGAAAAATTTTGTATACAATATTATCAAGTTAGAGGCATCTCAATGACGTAGCTAATTTAAGTACCATGTCTATTATTGAAACAGAAGTGTATGGGTGTGTTAGATGGGACGTACATTAAGGTTAATGTGTTTGTGGCTAATTGGTCAAGGTACAGGACTAGGAAAGGTGCAATCACAACGAACGTGTTGGCCATCTACTCTTCTAATGGGGAATTCATATTTGTGATGCCTGGATGAAAAGAGTTTGTTGCTTTTCAAGGGTTCTTAGGGACGCAATCTCACGACAAAATGGGTTGAAGGTTTCGAAGGATACAGAAACATATAAAAAAACATAGATTATTAAAATGACTTCATAATAGTGGACAAAACATTATATACTAAATATTGTTATAATGTATAGGTTGTTATTTCTTATGAGATGTTGGATATCCTAATGCCTATGGATTTCTTGCACCATATAGAGAAGAATGATAACATCTACAAGAATGGTGTGGGGGAGACAATGCATCCATAAATCTTAGAGAATTTTTCAATTTGAAGTATTCCTCCACAAGGAACGTTTTGGAACAAGCCTTCAATGTGCTTAAAGGAAGATGGGCCATCCTTCAAGAAAAATCATACTACTCGATCGAAGTCCAATGTCGAACAATAACTGAATACAGCCTCATTAACAATATTATTAATAAGGAGATGTGTTCTAATGTTGGGTTTGAAGAATGAGGGAATGTAGAGGAAGAGGAGTCGAAATTATCGATGGGATACTATAAATTTCATTGAGAGCTCTAATGAATGGAGATAGTAGAGGGATGAATTGGCTCAAAGAATGTTCTCAATACGAGAAGGATCGAGATGAACAGGAAATTAAATTTCTTTTCTTTTTTGGTGGCAATCAAGGGGACTTGTATTTTGTTATTTAGCATGGACTTATTTTGAAACAAAATATTGGATCTATAAGTTCAATGATATATTTTTATTTAGCTTTCTGCAATATGAATGATGTTTGAACTTTAGTTAGACATCCAATAAATGTATGGATATAGGAAAATGGTAGGTAGCAACAAGCCAATAAAATACACAAGGATCAAAGCAGAAGATACCAAACTAGTCAAATGTCTCCTGACTTCAATACATAGAGGTGGATGGAGGTTAGATAATGGGATGTTTAGGCCGGGATATTTGCAGCAATTGGAGTGACTAATGAAAGAGAAAATACCAGGGTGCAACATGAAAGGAAGTCCCATTATTGATTTCAGGGTCAAGAACCTCAAGAAACAGTACACAAAAATATCAGATATGTGGGGACCAGCCTGTAGTAGATTTGGATGGACTGACCAGCTCAAGTGCATCGAGGGAGAGAAGGAGGTGTTTGACAATTGGGTAAAGGTAAGGGCGACTTCTCATTGAACATACTAGACTTCACTTTATAAAAACATATTTTTTAACATGCAGGGTCATCCTAATGCTCGAGGGTTAAGAAAAAAGCTCTTCCCACATTAGGATGACTTGGCCATTTTATTTGGGAAGGATCGAGCTATAGGAGCGAGCATTGAGACACCGGTAGAGATGCCATCCAATGCGCCGAGTCATATGAGCCTGTATATTTTATTTTTTGGAACATGCTGAATATTTGTATTACTTGTGCCAATATTTTTTAGTGGCACGTTATTATGGCCAATACAATTTAATGTGTACTTTGGGTGAAATTTAATGTTTCAATGTTTTGTAATGAATTTGAATTTCTTTTAACTAAGTTAATTTTAGATACATCAATGCAATGTAATATGTAATTGGATAGTACAAACAAATTGTGGTAAAAAATGAACCAGATAAAAACACATACATCAGAACTCCTAATCAAACAACTCTGCACCCTAAACACAGATTTTACAACTCAGGCTAAACAACTCTTCACCTCAAACACAGACTAAATAACTCTACACCCCAAACATAGACTAAACAATGCTGCACTCCAAACACATATTTCATTATTCCCCATACTAAATAACTTCCCAAACTAAACAACTTCAAACTTAATAAGTTCACTCCCTGCGCCAAACATTTCCTCAATGCTCTGTAAATAAACGTGAGAGAGAATTAAGATGGAATTTGAGGGAAAATTTTTAATAACTACTCCTCCCGGTTCATATTATGAATTTTCTTTCATAATGTTAGACTTTACATCATTAGTGTTGATGTAGTTGATAATATATAGAAGTAGTATTTAGTACTACAGTATTGAAAACTTTTCTCAAATTGAGAGTTGGGGGCTTGAAAGTTTGAACAAATCTTTCTGTTATGCTCATACGGTAGATGATGGGTAATAGCCATACATCCCACTACAACTTCCATTTGTCTGGACTTACTAACAAAAATTAGGGCAAGGAAGCCAGATTGTGCAGTAGTAAAAAAGTAAATTGAAACAACCATGGTCAGTTGAGATGGGTATTTTCTAGTGACAAATGCCAGCAAACCATTGAGTTTTAATGAACACATATTTTTTTGATAGAACCCAAATCACCAAAGTATATACTTGTAAGAGAATAAAGAGACAAGAGGCATGTAATATGTAGAAGAGTGATTTTATGGGGCCATAAGAATATTTTTTAGTTGGAAAAATTGTGACATGTAAATAAGGGGTTTCAGAGATTGTTTCATGGGTGAGAGGATAGCTTTTTGTCTATAGGCTGAATTTTGAGTATTTTTGGGAGAGATAGGGAACTCTCGAAACTCCCTTGACTTTTGCGAAATTGTTGATGCATAAATTAAGTTATTTTAGATAGGTATTTTAGTTGTCTTCTTGGGGATGGTAGGGAAGATGGAGGCTTGTATAAACGTTATGGAAGAAAAGTTGGAAGGTGGAGACAAAAGATTAGAACAACATTAATTGCTGTTTCACGAGTAGATAAAGAAAGACATTTGAAGAGAACAAGGGTTAGAATTGCTCGCAAAGCGATTCAATGGGATTTTAAAAGGTGGAAACCCAAAATCATTAGAACATACCATCACTGGTAAAGGAAAACAATCGATGGTGGAAGAACCGAAAAATAAAGAGGAAAACATTGGGGCTAGTGGTGAGAGTGTAAACTTGGATGGGTCTCATGATGCAACCAACGATGTTTTGCTTTCGACATGTGATTTTGAAAATTGGAGGTTATGATTTTTAAGGGTGCGAAAGGGGGAAGACCTTGGATGGGTGGCATCAATGAGTTGAGCACAACTTTGTCATCAATCGATTATCTAAAAAAGATAAACTCAAAGTTGTTGTGTTGTATTTGGAGAAGGAAGCTATTTCACAACATCAATGGGTGGATGGAAGGAATCTAATTACCAATTGGACTGAATTTTCTGAATTACTAATAGAGAGGTTTCAACTAGCGAAAGGAGAAGATAAATACATCTAATTCATGGAACTAAAAAAAATTCCGCGGTGGAAGTCTACTATAAAAAATTTGAGCAGCTGTTGACAATGTTGAAGGATGTTTTTGAGACCATGTTTAAGAGAAAGTTTATTAGTGGGCTTAAGGAAGAAATCCAGATCGAACTTAAAGTTCATAAACTCATGGGCATAAATGATAAAATGAGTTTGTCCCAATTGGTTGAAGATATGAAGCCGATTGTTTGAAAATAACATCCTGAGGAGCTTGTAGTTCAAGCCCAAAAAACGTCATGTAAGGTAAGTTCCTCTAATTCGACAACTTGGATTATTTCTTTAAACTCGATAGGAAATACCACATCCTTCAGTGTTACATCAACTTGATGCGAGTACCTCCAAAAGAGTGATATTGGAAAATTTCAAGCGGCTTAAAGAAAGAGAGTTGAATAGAAAGCCAAAAAAGAGACTTTGCTTCAAATGTGATGAAAAATTTTCTCTTGGGCACCACTGTAAAAATAAGAAATAATACTGAGGAGGAATCAAATGTCATGCTTGAAGTGGGTGAAGATCTTGAAATTGAAAGATAGTTGCGAGTTAGATAGCTTAGATATCAATGGTGGAGCTGTAAATGTTTGTCTCTAAATTATATGATTGGGTTAGATTCACAAAAAATTATGAAAATCTAAGGCCCAACTAGAGGCAGAGGATTTGTGTTAATCGATAGTGAGACTTCCCATAATTTTATTTCAGATGAGGTAGTGAAGGAATTAGGGCTTCCATCATCTCTATTTTCAAGCTATGAAATTGTTTACGACTAGTGATTGCTATCGAAATTTGTAAATGTGTGATCCTTTCTATCTTTGATTTAACTATAATTAACAATTTTCTCTCTTTGCTGCTGGGAAGTGCTGATGTAATTCTTGACATTTAATGGTTAATGACTCTTGGGAATGTATAGTATGATTGGAAGAAGCTGTATGAGATGAATTTTTGAATTAGGGAATGGGAAATTTCATTTGTAGGGGGGATCGAAGCTTGGTGAAATAATGAATCTCATTGAAATCTATAATGAAATCCGTTCGTGGTAGGGACCAAAGGGTGTTAATTGAATTAAATGTTGCCCAACTGTAGAGGCAGAGGCATAACTGCATTTTGAACCTTGCATATTGGAGCAAATTATAGACAAAAAATGGGGAAATCCTTCATTGATTTGCCCATGTGTTTGAACCCTTGAATGGTGCACCACCAACCTAAAGCTAAGATCATGCGATTTAATTGATTCTAGGGTTAGGTTCGATCAATGTTGGCCCTTACCATTACATGCAATTTTAGAAAGATGAAATTGAACGACTCGTGAAAGAAATGCTATTGGTAGGGGTGGTTCGATCAAGTAAAAGTTCCTTTCTATTGGGTTTTTATGTCCTAAAACTCATTGGCATGTAAAAATATTCTATCATCAATAAAGTAGTTTTTGAAATTATTCAGTAAAGTTGCTATTGAATTAAGTATAACTCTATAAATCCAATAAACTAAGAATCCATGGCTATAATCTGAGTACTTAAACTTTATGTGGAGACATAAAAGTGGATCAGGTTTAAGTAAATAGCCAAAATGATCCATAGTATACGGATTTGGCTGGGTACCTTCTCCTGGGGACACTATGGAGTGTGACCCGATTTGTATATGATACAATTGATGTGATCCTAAATTGTTCATGTGGAGACATGAGAGTGGGGGCGTTCTATGCAATGAATTTGCATAAGACTGGACTGCGAAATAGTCACTGTTTCTTTATAACGCCGTTCACTGAAAAGACTGACTAATTTCAATCTGATGACCTAGGTAACTTGATCTTAATCCTGAGCTAACAATGAACTCCTGTTTATTTAGGATTATCCTTTGATTTGCATGGGTGAGAGAGGCCCAACAACGCCTGCTCAATATGCCTCCCATTTCAGGGGTAAGA
>JAOANK020630270.1:0-11733 GCA_026257165.2 Telfairia occidentalis
TTTTTAGAAACAGAAAACAAAAAACAGTTATCAAACATATATGGTTTTTGTTTTTAAAAAACAGAAAACCAAAAACAAAAAACTGAAAACAAAAATGATTATCAAAGGAGGCTTTAGTTATTTCAATAGGGCTGTATAAATTCTTTTGTTTTTTTTTTATAAAACTCTGACTTTTATCTTAAATGCAGCAAGCAAACTTTAGAACATACGCATGCTAAAGAGAAGCAAGTAGACACTCAATGTCACTCCTTGGACAGTAATAAGTGTGCAATTTTCCCCTATTCTAATCGTTTATAAGACTGTAACTAACTTTAATTCTAAGAGTCAACAATCTGGCAGTGTGACTTCGACTTGTAAAGACCTAGATTTGTGATGGCGCGAGACTGCAACATTGATGACGATGTTCTTCCTTGCAACCAGCTGATGGCGTCGACAGTTGATCCCTACGACAGTTCAACTAAATCCAGAGCTACAAAGACATGACAACAAGCAACATGTCATCCTTGCAGCAGATGAATAGTGTGAGCCTACAACCTGCAACCATCAAGCGATAAAATCTTGCCATCTTCTCTCAACCACACTCACAACCCTCGTCCATCGTCGCACAAGTTGAGGTCTCGATGCCTTCGTCATTTTGTTTCAATGTGTGGGTCTCCTCGACTTCGCAGATCTATCCTAATTTGCATGGGCTTTTGGCTCGATTTCTCAAATCTGATTTGATCTACATGGGTTCATTGCTCAACTTCTCATATCTGGCCGATGTGCCTAAGTTTATCACTCAATTTTAGGGTTTTTGCTGATTTTGACTGCCTCAAAGACTTGCTTGAAATGCTCTATTGTTCCTCCCTCCACCAAATCTGGACGAAGATGGCAACAGGAAGCTTCTTTTTTTTTCGGCGACGGCGATTGCAGCATGGTGGTTGCGACGGCTCTGCCAAAAAATGGGAATTTAGAAGGTAGAAAATGAGAAAGAAGAAAGAAGAAAGAAGAAAGAAGAAGGTAAGAAGGGGACGAAGAGAGAATGTCTAACAAAAGACAATAAAAAATTATTATGTTCGGTCTATTCATTAAAAATAATACATATCTGCCCAGTCCAATCATTTTGTTACTGGCATATCATTTTATCTAACGATTATATAATTTTAAGAATCATTTAAAACTATTTTTCAAATTTTAAGAATTAAAAGAATCTTTTAAAACTTCAAGAACTAAATAGATATCAATCTCAAACTTTAAGAATTAAAAATATATTTTATCTTTTATTTTTTTGAATAGTAGAAATTAATTATCATATTGCAAAACTTACTACGAAGCACCTCCTTAGTGATCATAGTTTACACACTCAGTATTCTTTTTTCTCGTTTGAAAAATTAGTTCAGAAAGATATTCAACTTTAAAAAATTTACGGTCCAAATTAAGGTGGAAGATCAACCTTGTAACCTTAAAGAAAGTAGAAGGTAAAAGATGCCTTGTCTTTAGAGTGGTTAGTTTAATTAAGTTTTTTGAGTTCAGAAACCAAATTTTATTTTAAATTTAAGAATAGCCTCTTGACATTATACCTAAAGAACACCTAAAATTTTTGCATAGTAAGCTTTAAACTTCATTTTTACATTCTACAATCCAATTTAAACGATTCTGAAATATCAAGTACATGGGAATATCATGTGATGTGAAAGAACACAAACAACATAATTTCATTCAGAGGATGTATCATATGAGACTTTGGGACAACAAATGAATATTCATTATATAGCAAATGACCAGAAGAAAAGGAATATACTGCAGATAGTGTACAATGGAGGAAGTCTTACAAATGCCAATAATAATAAACAGAGCACGCATAGGAACAAAACTGAAAACCAAAACGATTGACTATAAACAGCGATGATCGAGTGGGAAATGTGACCATTAAATGCAGTCGTCGTCATGGTCGTGTTTTATCTGGATTGTGACTATGCACAAAGAATGAGAAAAGGAGACAGCATTTTTCTTTTCAGAAATTTATCCTATTCTTGAAGCATCCTAAAGAATTTCAGATATGAGCCAAGCTACATGATAGCACAAGAACAACTTCTCTTGTTTCCACCTTCGAACTCATCATCGGAAAGATCTGCTTCACTGGCAATGGAACCCGAATTAGATAGAGAAGAGAGAGGGGCAGGGCTGAATCGTAAGAAAACATTCTAAGGAGAAGAGATGAAATAAAACAAAAACAAATCAGAAACGGAAAAAGCATCTTTTCAACGCGTGCGATTAAATCTAACAAACTCAAATGATTGGAAAATGAAACCTATATTCTACTACCAAAACTTGAGCTGAGTAATAGGAGAGTATTCAGCATCAAGAACTTTTCAAGGGTTATTATCTGCAAGGCAACGGCAATCAAAAGAGAATAATATCATAGTACTGGTAACAGAATGGTTCAAATGTGTTCTCCTGAGACCAATCACTTCAAAGTTAAAATATGTTTCTAGTTTTTGTACTCGAGTATTGTCATGAATCAATTCCTGAACTTTCATAAATGTAGCAAAAATTAATTATTGGTGTTAAACGTGAGGAGAAATGCAATGATATGCTATTTTGATGACTTCTATACGATGTAGACTAACATTTGATTTTGTAAATAATACTTATTTTAGTAGAAAAAAAGTATTTAACAATAAATCATTCTCATATTTCAAAAGTGTTTTTTATCTAAAGAATTAGAAGCTCGAAACAACTACTTAAAGGAATTAATTGGTTTAGTTGTATTCTTTTCCTAATTTTTTAGCACAAGCATGCATCTTTTCGACGCTAAGCGCACTCCTCCTGAGCCAGGTCACAACGAACCCCTTTGTGATTTATGAATTATTTATATTTAATAAACACTACAAGAAATAGCAAATAACTAAAATTTTAAAAAAAAATTGAAAAACAAATGAAAAAGAATAGTGTAGAGAGTAATTAGTAAAAGAAAATATATATAATAAGAGAAAATAGTAAAAGAGAGTGTACATGAATCAAGATAAATGAGACTTGCGAGGAAGTGTGTACATAGAGACACGGCTTCACCAAAGGGCAGAGATCCAAAAGCAAGTCCAAGCCTGACCCAGGCCCGATCTAAGCCCAACTTAAAGTCAAAGTTTAATCGACTCAGCCTGGTCCATCTATCCATGAATTAGAATGAATCACCATTTAGAGAATGGGCTAATCCATGAGCTTTGGGCCATGTTTGGATCGCGAGCTGACCCAATGAATTTATAATTTGGTCAATCAAAGTATGTATGTATGTATATATAATACTTAATATATTAAATTTAATATATTTTAAAAAGTAAACTTTTTAATATTCTTTTCAAAAAATGCATTCTCATACTTCATGTGCGTTCTTACTTACATCACTATCGTACTTCTACTTATGGAATCTTTCAACCCCATACAATAAAATCTCTCTCTCCTAGTCCTACCATTCACTAAAATTTCCGTCTTCATCTTTTCCTTCCTATCAGTGCCCTATAACTAAAATTTCATGTAAACTAGAAATAATTATATTCAAGAGATCATTAAGCCCCTCATAAATCTCTGCAAAAGTGATTTGGTTTAAGTCTTATTTTGGTAATTAAACTGCCATACCTACTTCATTTTAATCTTTATACTCTCAACTGCTATATTTTAATCCCTCAACTTTCAAATGTCCCGTTTTTTGTTCCTAAAGAATGTATAGAAAACTATTTTAGTCTTCATTAATTTTTCATTTATCATTTAACACAATTTTGAATTTGTTTCGAAACTCAAAACTTGACCTACTACATGGTCAAGATATGATCTTTAAGTCTTATTTTGGTAATTAAACTGTCATACCTACTTCATTTTAATCTTTATACTCTCAACTGCTATATTTTAATCCCTCAACTTTCAAATGTCCCGTTTTTTGTTCCTAAAGAATGTATAGAAAACTATTTTAGTCTTCATTAATTTTTCATTTATCATTTAACACAATTTTGAATTTGTTTCGAAACTCAAAACTTGACCTACTACATGGTCAAGATATGATCTTTAAGTCTTCAGTTTATTCATATATTACTTGCTAAATAAATGAACAAAAAAGTACCTAAGTAAGACAAATTAACATAAATGACTAAAACGGTTTTTTTATTCAAAATGTAGAATCTAAAACAAAATGTTTGAAAGTTTAGAGGCTACCAAAATAGGATTAAACTAAGGTATTTCATAAGAAGAGCCTCATTTCTTCCTTCTGTTAATGCAAATGTAAAGACACCAAGATCTCTTGAAAGAGTGACCAGGTTCCATCTAACTGGGATGGAAACTTCCATCTGTTCTGGCTGATTCTATCCACCAATTTTCAGGTGGACTTCGAGTCGTAGAGTACAAAGCACTAATAGGTTAGAACATATTAGGCCCCGAATATAAAATACGTATGGTAGAAGGGGTAGAAATGGGAATGAACTGAGAGTTAGTTAGGATGTTGTACGGTTTGAGCATATACGTGAGGTGAGGTTATGAATGAGACAAGAAGAACGTTGGTGTAAGAGAGCAGGATAGAAGCAGGCTCTCTCAGAATTGGCCTAACTCACTGCACTTGGTCTTACCTTACTTGTTCTTAGTGAATATGATACCTATCACTAAGAACGAGCTTGTTGCCAGTTCCTTGTGGAATCCACTCCTTACTTGGCAGCTTGTGCTTATACCAGGAGACAGATTTAAAAATATGTATTTTGAGGCTTGAAACAAATTTAAGACCTTGAGGAGGTTAAAGAGATTTCTCCAGTTTCCCACTTCAAAGGTAGAAAAAGGAATGTGTCATCAATGAATTGAAGATGCAAAATTTGGATATAATCACTGCCCACTATAAAAACTTCAATAAGACCATCAGCAAAAACTTTTTTCTAGAATACAACTAAGATTAAGAACAAAGAGAGGGAGATAGGGTCCATGGATTCCTCTTTTAGCCTTTGTTATGCGTCTTGATTTGGCATTAAGAAATTTGAGTAGGAGACAAGGTAACAATAATGTCTAGAAACTCCCAATCAATTTTGTCAAAGCCAAAGGCTTTCACCATGTTAAGCTTAAAGATTAAGTACTTTTCTCTTCCAGCATCTCCAATAATTAACCACCAAGTTTGGCAATAAAGATGAGGCCAGTAAGCTATCGTACTGCAACAAAGGCAAATTGGCAAGTAGAACTGTTCTGTTGGGAGTTGGGGAGCATATCTATTTTTGGGAGGACCAGTGGGTGAGGGAAAAACCTCTTAGAGTGGCATTTCCTCAGTTATACCATCTTTCTGATAAAAGGTTGCACTCGTTGCCTCTATCCTTCATTCTTGTGACTACCCTAACTCATGGCCATTCTGTTTCTTTGGGCTTTCATTGGTCTTTGACTGATAGGGAAGCAGTTGAGGTGGCAAAGCTTCTTTCTACTATTGGTGAGGTGGGTTTGAGTGCTAGGAGTATAGGGATTCCCATGGGTGGACTACTAATCTGCGGGGGGGACAACTCAGGGCCAAGAGAGAATTCGAGAGCTCCCGTACCTCTCATAATACATGCCTTTAAGGACCACAACCAAAAGATACCCCCTTTCCTTACCGTGACTAGACTATATACATAACTAGAATTACCCAAAACCCCCCTATAACCAAGTAGGGCCCACCCAATTCTCATTCCATAACAACATTTACATTTCTTTCACGCGCCCTCTCTTCCTAGCATAAACTTTCTTAATAGGGGCCTATCATTTCCCCACCCCCACAGGAACATCTTGTCCTCAAGGTGAAAATCTGAAAAATGAGCTGAAATCGTAGCAGTGGGCTCCCACGTGGCTTCCTCAACAAAGCAGCCCTCCCAGCGAACGAGTACCTCCGAGCCAACAGAGCCATCAACAGCAGCACGAAAGCCCAACAACTCCGCAGGTTCGACTCACACAACTCCGTCTGCTGATAAGCATTTCGGTAATGGCACCACTGGAAGAGTGTGACCACCACCTTCTTTAATTGGGACACATGAAAAATAAAGTGAATGATAGCAGACGCGGGGAGAGCCAAGGTATAGGCCACCTTCCCAACTTGATTGAGGATTCGAAATGGTCTCACATAGCGAGGAGCAAGTTTAGCATACTGCCAACCCCTAAAGAGCGCTGGCGATAAGGTTTTAGCTTCAAATAAACCCAATTACCAACATCAAAAATCACATCCGGCGATGGGCATTTTCTTGGGCAGTCATGCGTTGTTGAGCAGCGTGCAGATGCGATCGTAAAGTTGAAGCATGGCATCACGGTCCTTCAACTGCTGATCCACTGCCAAAACAAAGGATGTCCCCACACGATACAGCAGACCAGAAAGGGGAGCTTGCCATAAACCAGCTCAAAGGAGGACATCTTGGCAGCAGAGTGATAGGAGGTGTTATAGCAAAATTCCGCCCACGAAAGCCAGCGAGACCACTTAAACGGAGACTCCATAGTAAAGCACTGGAGATAAGATTCCAGTCCCCTATTAACCACTTCTGTCTACCCATCCGTTTGAGGGTGGTAAGTCGTGCTCAAACGTAAGGAAGTCTCCTGCTATTTAAAGAGCACTTTCCAAAAAAAACTAGTGAAGACTTTATTCCGACCAGACACAATGCTACGAGGCATGACATGGAGGCGAACAATTTCACGCATGAACACCAAAGCAACAGACGAAGCAGTGAAAGGGTGCTTAAGAGGGATAAAATGAGCATATTTAGACAACCGATCAACCACCACAAAAATAATCGAGTATCTGTCAGATTTAGGCAAACCTTCAATAAAGTCCATGGAGATGTCCTCCTAAATACGATCAGGAATGGGCAATGGTTGAAGGAGGCCCATGGGAGCCAAAGACAAACTCTTGGCTTGTTGGAAGACGGCACACTGATTTATAAAGGCCCTCATACGGTTGCGCATGCCTTTCCAGTAGACCTCACGTAGAACCCGCTGAAAAGTCTTCACAAACCCCCCATGACCCCCAATCAAGGAACAATGAAACTCTTGAAGAAGTAAAAAGAATGGAAGGGGAATCAGCGGGGAGCACGATTTTACCCTGACAGTGCAAGAGACCTTTGCAGAGTGTATACCCGTCTTTCCTAAGCTCCCCTTTCTTTAAGCAATCCACAATTCGAGCCAGCTCGGGGTCATTCAAACTTGAGCTTCAATGACATCAGTATTAATACTACCAACGACAGTGAGGCTGCGTAGTTCAATCGACTCCGGCCGACGAGACAAGGCATCAGCGGCGATGTTCTCTAACCCTGGTTTGTATTCAATATCAAAATCATAACCCAGTAATTTAGTAATCCACTTTTGATATTCCCCTGGAATCACCTGTTGGTCTAGCAAGAACTTTAAAGCCTTTTGATCCGTACACACCACGAATTTCATGCCTAACAGATACGGCCTCCACTTCCGAATGGCCATTACAATTGCCATGAGTTCACATTCATAAACGGCCTTATAGCGCTGGGACGGCAGCAGAGCATGACTAAAGTAAGCCAATGGGCGTTGATCCTGCATTAAGACAACCCCCAAACCAGTACCCGAAGCATCCAACTCAATAACAAAGGGCTTGGAAAAGTCAGGAAGGCCTAACACCGGGACTGTGACCATGGCCCTCTTCAAGGTCTCAAACGCCTCAGTGGCAACTGCATTCCACAAAAAACTGTCCTGTTTTAGAAGTTTAGTATATCGTCATAGTTGGCGACAAACCTGCGATAGTAACTAGTGAGGCCCAGGAAACCACGGAGCTCCTTCAAATTGGTCAGAATGGGCCACATAGCCATGGCAGAGAGTTTCGTCGGATCTACCACCACCCCCTTGGAAGACACAATGTGCCCCAAATACTCAATTTGAGAGAGACCAAATTGACATTTTTGGGCATTAGCCACGAGCTGATTTTCCTCAAGAACCCGTAAGACGGTCTCCAAATGTCCCAGGTGATCATTCATAGAAGCACTATAGATTAGTATATCGTCAAAAAAAACAAGAGCAAACTTACTGAGGAACGGCCGGAGGATGTCATTCATGAGAGACTGGAAAGTCGACGGAGCATTGCACAATCCGAAAGGCATCACCAAAAATTTGTAATGGCCATCATGGGTATGGAAAGCAGTCTTGTGAACATCGAATGGTTGCACCCTAATTTGATGATACCCAAAGCGTAAATCAATCTTCGAAAAAACCCGTGCCCCACATAATTCATCTAACAGCCCTTCCACATGGGAATTGGAAATTTGTCAGTAACAGTGACCTCGTTGACTGCGCGATAATCGACACAAAAATGTCAACTACCATCTTTCTTTTTAACCAACAAGACTCGACTAGAGAAAGCACTACGACTAGGCTAAATGATATCTGCGCCTAACATCTCTTACACCAAGCGTTTGACCTCATCCTTTTGAAATTGGGTGTAACGATAAGGTCGAACATTAATGGGGCCAGTCGTCGGAACAAGTTCAATGTTGTGGTCTTGACGCCGCTCAGGCGGTGGATGACGTAGGGGACCAAACACCGAGGCATACTTAGCGAAAAGTGGGTGGAACTCCGCCGGTAAATCGTTGAACAACAAAGTGTCCTCAGCAGGAGGAAGGCCTTCCAAGGTGTTGAGCTCCAAAATTATCCCTTGTTTTTCCTAAAGGATGGATTTCATCATAGATTTAAGAGATACATGTGTACACCGGAGGGTTGCATCCCCTTTGAGAGAGATTTTCCAGTCGCCTAGCTAAAAATGCATTGATAGTTTGTTTCAATCCATTGTAACGGACCCCAACGTAGACAACCACCAGACTCCCAAAATAATATGGACGCTACCTAACAGAATCGAAAGGAACTCCTCGATAATTGTGACCTCAGGGAAAGAGAGGACCAGCTCTTTACAAACTCCCGTACCATGGACAGCAATTCCTGTACCCAACACAACTCCATAACCAGCAGTCTCACTGAGGGGTAGTTGTAGTTCCTTAACAAGGTCAGTGGAGACGAAGTTGTGCGTAGCGCCCCCATCAAAATCACTTCCCTGCCAACAATGAGAACTCTAACCTCGATTGAATTTGTCTTTGGCATATCAACCCCGTTGATCGCATTTAAGGAGAGTGGGGCCATTCCTGCCGCTTCGACGCCCTGGACTATGGCATGCATCTTCGTCTTCTCCAAGTGATCATCAGAATCAAAAACATTCCTCCAGCTCGTCTTCGCCTTCTTGAAGCACCAACACTTAGAGTTCTTTTTTTTTACAACGGTAGCCAGGGAAAAATTTCTCATCACATTTAAAACATAGACCCTTCTCCCATTTTAATTTTAACTCATTGTCCAACAGCCGCTTGACGGGGACAGGTGTCGCGGTGACATCAGTGCCTTTAACGGTCGGTGTCGTTGTCTTGGGAGCGGCAATGCGATTTGGCGTAAAAGATAGGATCCGACCCGTGCCTCCAGATCCGAAGCTGGATTTAGTTGAGCCCCCCGACCCAGTGGTTTGGGCCCATGGTTCGAGCGCCCAATCTTCGAGACTTTGGGCCAACTCCATTATCTTAGTGAGCCCACTAGGGTTTGGGTTAAGTACCCTGATATCCGACCGAATCTGTTCTTGTAGCCCACACAGAAACAGGCTTTTGAGCATAAACTCAAGTACACCATCCATCGAAGCCCCATATTCTTCGAACCGCCGGCAGTAATCCCTCACCGTGGTTTCTTGTCGCAAGCTGACAAAACGGTCGCACAAAGACCTATCTTGAGTAGGGCAAAATCGTCGAAGTAGTAAAAGTCAAAATTCATCCCAAATTTGAATAGGCTTGCGCTTCTCTTCCCACTGGTGCCACGCCATGGTTTCGCCGTCGAGGCAGAGGATGACAGCTTCCAACTTCTCTTTATCCGAAAGACGATTAATAACGAAATACTGAGCCACTCAATGTAACCAACCGTTTGGGTCCTTCCCCTAAAAAATGGGGACTTCCAACTTTCGTAGGCTCAAATCAAAGACTGGCGCCAAGGCATTCTGCAGTCAATTCGACCCATCGCTCGACATCTCCTTACTAGTATCCCCTCGACTTCCGATGATTTAGTCGGCAGGGTGGTCTCTTCCATGGGTGCCTTCCCTTTATCAACTTGCACCTACTCAAGTTTTTCTTTCTCATCACATCCCATTTTCTATGCCACTATTGCCATCAGCATCCTGATATCCCCCGCAGCACTGCCATTTCACTCTTGACCTCACTCTGCTCCACCACCTCAATACGGGTTTCCAAGGTGATGTGTAAATCCCAGAATTATGCTCTGATACCAAAATGATAAGAACCACTTGCTTATTGATATTCAAGGGAACAACTCAGGGCCAAGGGAGAATTCGAAAGCTCTCGTACCTCTCCTAATACATGCCTTTAAGGACCACAACCAAAAGATACCCCTTTCCCTTACAGTGACTAGACTATATACATAACTAGAATTACCCAAAACACCCCTCTAACAAAGTAGGGCCCACCCAATCCTCATTCCATAACCAGTGTTTTAAAAATCGCTCAAGGCATACACCTTGAGGCGAGGCGGCAATAAAAAGCCTCAGTACCTACGCATATATTGAATAAAAAGAGGCGTACGCGTCTTATTCTAGAGGCATAAGCCTCTCTTCGAACGCTTGGAGGCTTAAGACTCGCGCCTCAAAATTCTATGGGCTTTTCTTAGTTGGGCTTTGGCGTGCATCCACCGAAAAAAGATTAATTATGCCTCTTCAAGATTTGCTTTGAAAACTAAAAAGTCATACATTATTTTAAGAATAAAAAATTATTATTATATAGTTAAATGAATCAAAAGCCACACCATTACCCTCACCAAAAGACAACCTAGAGTTTGTCTTTATTCTCTCCAATTCTGTTTGACTTGCAGCAGTGGTGGGTGTCTCTACTCAAACAGCAGTAAACAAAATAAAATAGAAAACTACTAAGCGGTGGTAAAATTTAAAGGTTAGACCTTCAACTTCCTCCCTTTCTTGGTTTTTCTCCCTTTACTTTTCTTTTCTCTTTTCTTTCTTTGTACTTTTCTTTTCTTTTTCTTCTTTTTAAGAAATTTCGTTTTTTTTCTATTAGTTATTGTCAAATGTAGATAAACTTTTAAAAAAAAAATTCACCTTTGTTTTCTTAATCTTGAAGCCTAGGTTTGATTACTGAAGTTTGGGTTTTGGTTTGTTTGGTGTTTTTTTTTTTTTTTTAATGTTTTTGAAGTTAGTTTCCTTATTTTTAGTTTTGTAATAGTTGTTTAATTTTCAGTTTTGCTCATTGTGGGAGCGGTGATGTTCAATGTATCTTTTTTGGGATTTTGGCTGTTTTTTACATCGCGAAATTGGAGTTTTTATTTTTTCATTTCATCGATAAAAAGTATAGTTTCCTTTTCAAAAAATAATTTTAGATGTCAGCCAATAAGAAAATGAATTATATTACTTTTTTGTTCTAGAATTTCATGGTAAGGACTGAATCTAGAAGTTGAACTTGGCATCTTTTCAAAAATAAATTTAGCATTAGTTATGCTTATATTATTATTATCCATGTTTTTTAAAAAAAAAACAAGAACTTTTCGTTGAAAATTGAGAAGTTACAATCCATTGATTCCTTTAAGGAGTACGAAACTTCTTTTTGAAATTGGACCTCAACATTTTATTTTTTCAATTTTTTTTTACTTTCTTTATTTACCTAACATTTTTTTTAAATTTTTTCCCACCACATTTTTGTATTCTTAGTAGATATG
>JAOANK020630471.1:0-11732 GCA_026257165.2 Telfairia occidentalis
ATACAGAAATCATACGAAAGTTGAAGAAAAGTTCTTCAAAGGTAAATTCTTATTCTCTGTATTTTACGTTTTTCAAATGTATGTTCTTCCAATTAACTCTTGAATGCATTAAGCGTTAAATCGCTTCCGCTGGGAATTCGATTCCTTCATGAATTCCAAGATATCCTACTATTTACTATTGTTTTTGTAGCGTCTCGAAGTAACTCCTCAGGATAGCGTCGAGATGCTACCCTATCGAGTTTTTGCTCATTTTTCTCCCCTTTTTACATGTCTTAGCCAAAATTTTCATCTTTAAGCTCCAAGAGGGTCTTTTCACTTCATTTTCATCTTCCTTGCTTCAAAATGATCAACTTTACTCCATTTACTCGGTTCCTAGAGAATTCAATAAATAACGGCAGCAAAGCTCACATTTAAACCACAAAACTAGCTAAATAATGGTCCTAAAATAACACTATTTAAAGTGCTATCAGACACCCATGTTTTTAGGCAAACAATACCCTCAATTACTTAATGGATCTTCCCTTTTGCTATTAAAAACAAAATTAATTTAGGGTACTGGAAAAACCACCGTCTAAAGAAGCGATGCAAAGAGTTTTGTATAAAAAAGATAATATGTTATGAAGTCTTGGTAGCCAAGAGGTGGACTTGAAGTTATTACCATTGGGAACTCCAAGATTAGCTAAGGAGAGGTTAAAGGTTGTGTGTAGAATTTCTTAAGAGAAAGCAGAACGGTTGTAGAAAATAGAATTTTTAGGAATGCAATAGGTGTAGCTAGCTAAGGACAATGTTTCTGAGGAAATAAATCTAGAAGTCACCTATGGATAAATTCTAGTTGGTACTTTTATTTGTTCATTGTGAAAGTATGTTGCTACCTTATGTTTCTTTTGTGCCTTACTTCAGGACAAGCAAAGAGCTAAGTTTAAAGGTATGATAGTTCTCTGAAAGAGAGTAAAATACGCCTAATATAGTAAAAAAAAATGCATATGCCCAAGCGTGTGCCTCCAAGTTATTTTAGAAATGATTCCAGCCATTATTGTCATATCTTTTTGGAAATACTTCTAAAATCTCTAGGCTTTTATTTTCTCTAGTTTTAGAATTAAAATTCTTGGGACATTATTTTAGTTTCTAGATAGGGAGTTATTTTATTTTATCCCTAATTGTTTTTAGGATTTTATTCGATTTTATTTTATTTACAAGTAATTTAGAAAACAGTTTCTTTAGAATTTCAGAGTGACAATAGATTCTAAGGTTTACTTAGGATCCATTGTCGGCACAACACGTCATAGCTCCAAAAGGGTGATCTGGGACAAGTCGTGTCAATTTGGTATCAGAGCATAATATTCTGCATCATTATAGCAATATCATGTTTATAGTAAGTGCATTTTGATGTAATGGTTGTGCGACATGTAGTATTAAACCATTGAAAGTCATGTGTCATGGTGGCAGAGTCGTAGGCTCCAAGGTCTCGGAACTCAACAAGAATTTGATGAATATAATGTGATAAAAGAAAAGATAGTTGATGAGTCTAGTCACCAACAGGGGCAATCATTGCCTAATGACTTAATAGTAGTTATTTCGGTTGCAAAAGCTTTGTTAGTAAATTATATTATGGAGGTACATGATTAAGATCAATGGAGAAGAATTAAAAGTTGATTTAATACTTATGGATATCCAGGATTTCGATGTTATCTTAGGTATGGATTATTTGTTTCCATATTATACAATAGTTGACTGTTTTCGAAAGAAAGTGGAGTTTAAATGACCCAGAGAGTCAGTTGTGATTTTCAAAGGAAAATCTTGTCACCTTATGTAATATCTGCACTGAAAGCTTTAGAATTACTTACAAAGGGTGTTCGACGTATTTGGCTCATGTAGTTGACACCTAGATCTGTAAATTGAAGATTAAAGATATACCTGTGGTAAGAGAATTTTCATATGTCTTTCCAAAGAATTTGCTTGGTTTACCACTAAACGGGGAAGTAAAGTTTGTGATTGACTTAATCCTTACTACAACCCCTAGTTGTCAAGCACCTTATTGAATGACCCAGTAGAATTAAAATAGTTGAAGTTGCAGTTGTAGGAGCTAGTTGATAAGGGTTTTATTAGACCTAGTGTATCCCCTTAGGGTGCACCAGTGTTATTTGTGAGGAAAATGATGGTACCATGAGAATGTGTATTGATTATAGATAGTGAACAAGGTGACGATACATAGTAAGTATCATTTGCCTGTAATAGAAGACTTGTTTGATGAGTTCAAGGATGTCTTCACATTTTCACAAATTGATTTACGATCAGGGTATCATTAACTCATAACTAGGGAGGCAGATATGCCAAAGATTGCATCCAGAATTCGATATGGATATCGTGTGTTTTTGGTCATGCAATTCAGATTGACTAATGTGTCGCAGTCTTTATGGATCTTATGAATAGGGTGTTCATCCTTATCTAGATAAACTCGTGATTGTATTTATTGATGACATTTTGATGTACTCTAAAAGTAGAGATAAACATGTGGAACATCTCAGAAAAATACTACAGACACTATAGGATATGGAATTGTATGCTAAATTTAGCAAGTGTGATTTTTGGCTGGAGCAAGTTATGTTTCTGGGTTGTGTTATTTCGGTCGATGGAATATTTGTAGAACCTCAAAAGATTGTAGCAATGGTTAAATGGGAGGAACCCAAGTCAGTTACTAAAATCTGTAGTTTCTTGGGATTAGCCGGCTATTATATTGTCGTTTTATTGAAGGATTCTCTAAGCTAGCACTTTCAGTACCTAGCCTGACTAGAAAGAATGCAAAGTTTGCATAGACAGACAAGTGTGGGCAAAGTTTTTAGGAACCGAAGAAAAGGTTGATTTTTGCTTTGATACTTACACTTCCAACATTTGATGAGGAGTTTGTTGTCTACAGTGACACTTCTTATCAAGATTTGGGATGTGTGTTAATACAGAATGAAAAGGTAATAGCTTATGCCTCGAGACAATTGAAGAATCATGAACATAATTATTCAACCCATGATTTAGAGTTTGCTATAGTAGTGTTAGCCTTAAAGGCCTGTGACTTATTTGTATGAGGAAAAATGTCACAAATATACAGATCATAAGAGTTTAAAGTATATATTTGATCAGAAGGGACCAAACTTATGCCAAAGAAGGTGGCGGGAATTGATAAAAGACTATGATTGTACTATCTATCATTATCAAAGGAAGGCTAACATGGTTGCTGACGCGTTAAGCAGAAAGAGACATAACTCATCAATTGCATTTAATGCGATAAGTTTCTCTAATATGAATCTAGGAGCTCCTTTTGTGATGCCTCAAGATCCAAATACAAGATCACGAGCTAAGCAATTTCAACAAGCCTTATTGCTTCATGTTCAATTATTGATGAGCTCAGCATGGGAACTAAAGGAAGATGTTCAAAATGCAGGAACAATTAATTTGATGTAAGTTATGCACTTTTAAAGTGTATTTAAGATAAGTAAAAGTTTTTTTTTCAAACTAAGGTATTCACACTTGGTGAAGAGTTGCTTTCATTGAAGTTTAATAAAGACACATTTTCATTAAAGAAACTTAATGAATCTGAAAATCCCAGATTCATTCGCATTTAATGCATTATGTATCACTTAAATCCATGCATTCTCTTTAAATGCAACTCATGTATGAAAATGAAAAGAAGTTGGCTGGATAAAGACTATTTGGCTAACAGTTACGTCTTTTCAATAGTATAAATAAGGATGTACTTGGCTTTCGGAAATCAGAATTGAAATTTAAATCAATGTGAATTTATCTCATTAACTTGGTTGAGAGTTTTATCTCCCATCTTGTACAATTTCTTGTGTCTTTAGATTTTGCATGTTAAAGCTATGCAAGTGGTGTTGATTATACCTCTTGTGGAGCGATTTGAATCACGAGATTAGAAACGAGTTTTCCTTGGATTACTATCATGATGATTTTGGGATTTTTGGAGTTGGTGATCTAAAGGTCTTGTTCATCAACATGGTTGTTAGGTCCGATTCTCAAGGATTTCTTAACATTCTCTTTAATGGGTGAATCGAAAATATAATTACAAAATTGGCAATGGATGAGTTAGAAGTCTTATTTGCAAACATTCGAGTAAGATCAACTTTGATGGACCGAATCATACATGCTCAATTTGATGATCTGGTTTACTAAAAGTTCAAATAAGAATTGAAAAGTGGTTAGCAAATGGATTATGAGTTAGGAAATGATGGAAGACTAACTAAGCTCAGCAGGTTATATGTATTTGTGCACCTGGTGATTCAAAGCTAAAGAAAAAAACACCTGAAGAAGAGTATAGTTCAGTTTATACTATACAATCAAGTAGCACAAAATGTATTGAGTTTTGAAGGAACATTATTGGTGGCAAGGCATGAAAAGAGATATAGCAGAATATGTTTCGAAATTCTTAATTTGCGAATAGGTAAAATTAGAACGTTAGGACCTTTGGGGTTCCTTGTCAATTTTTGAATAGAAATTGGAGCATATTTCAATAGATTTCTTATTTGGTATTCCCCACACTCAAAGTGGCTATGATGGTATATGAATGATTGTAGATAGATTGACAAAAAGAGCAAGGTGTTTGCCAATTAAAAATTACATACCCTTTGGATAAATTGGCTAAAGTTGTATGTGGAGGAAATAGTTAGCTTGTATGGAGCTTCGGTGTCTATTATTTCTGACAAGGACATTAGATTTATTTCTAAATTCTAGCCCAATTTACAATAAGCTATGGTTACTAAATTACATTTTAGTACAGCTTTCCATCCACGAATAGATGGATAGTCCAAGAGAACTATTCAGGAGGACGTGTGGTGAGCTTGTGTATTGTAATTCAAAGAAAGTTGGAATATGCATCTATTTTTAATGAAGTTTGCCTACAAATTATTCCAGTATAGGAATGACATCGTTCGAAACATTATATGATAAGAAATATCGAACTCGGTTGTTTGTTGGGACAAAGTTGGCAAAAGGAAGTTAATGGGGTTCATAACTTGTAAAAAATACTACGAAGAAGATGAAATTGATTACAGAAAGGTTGGAAGTGGCCCAAGATTAACAAAAGAGTTATATAGATAAATGTAAAAAAGATTGAGAATTTACAGTGGGAAAAAAAGAGTTTCACTTCGATTGTCACTTTGAAAGGGTGTGTTGAGATTTGGTAGGAAAAAAAAAAATTAAGCCCCAGACATATTGATCTATATGAGATTCTTAAACATACTGGATTAGTGGCATGTTGTTCTTCTTATCAATGAAGCTTATTAGAATCCATGATATGTTTCAAGTTTTATGTTGCGTAAATATGTATCTGACCTATCACACATTCTTGACTCGCAACTAGTGGTGGTAAATGAGAATTTGTCCTATGAGTAGGAGCCAATGTAGATGTTAGACAGAAAAGAGCAGTAGTGGTGAAATAAGACAATTTCTTTAATTGAAGTTTTGTGAAAGAGTCAAGTAATGGAAGAGGCAAAGTGGAAAGTGAAGATTAAATGCGAGCTTAGTACCCTCAGTCATTCGCTTCCCCCTTCTGCCCCACACTACTTCCTTTTCTCATCTATTCTATATATCCATCTGGGTCTATATGGGAGAAACTCTCTCCCCATTTTTCCCTTCTCACCCCACTCACATTTTGATTTTTTTTTTTTTTGTTTTTTTTAGCTTTCTCTCAATACTCTCATCTCACCCCCTCTAAATTCTATTTTTCTCTCTCTTGAAATACTATATCTTATCCCTTCAAATTTCACCTAATTGGATTCAAAACTCTTCCACTTTTCTCTTTTGTTTTTTGTTTTTGCTTTTTTTTTTTTTGAGAATATAATATATAGAGAGTTAGAATATGAAAGTCTTGGAGAGAATTAGAATATGAAAAATATTGTCTCTTTGTTTTTATAAATTAATTCAAAAAATTTGTATGAATCTATCTTTTATTTATTTATTTATTTTTGTTTTAAAATTTGTGTTCAATTGCTTAATCTAACATTCATCTTTAGCTTTTCTTTTGATGTGATGTTGATATTTTATAATTTATAAGAACATGTGCAAATGAGAGAGCTTGAAGATGATATACTGCTAATTAAAGTCAATAACAGGCATATTTTAAGTTCTTAGGTATGTAATGGATATGAAGATTAAACCCTTTTTTGGCATAGATTAAACTTTGTTATTGTTTTATGTTTTTTTTAAAAATATAATATGACGAAGGTAGAATATGAAATTTTTTTTTTGTAGATATTTAGAAAATAAAAAGTTTTGTTTCTTTGTTTCTATAAATTAATTCTAAAGAGTTTTATGAGTCTATCTTAATTAATTATTGTTAACTAATAAATTTCAAAATTTTTGTAATTATTTATCTCCTATAGCTATAAATATAGCTCCTTTGCAAAATTAGAAAAAAGCCCTCTTCAACTTTTTTTTACTGACATTTGAATCTTCTCTTTTTTTAGGTTTGCTTTTCTCCTCTGATTCATTATTTTTCTTTGCCTTATAATTTTTGTTCGATTACTTAATCTAACCTTCATCTTTAATTTTTATTTTCATGTAATTTTTTTAAAAATAGTTTTGATGTAATGTAGATATTTTGTTATTTTAGAGAATATGAAAGAAAGGAAACTTGAAGTTGATATACCACTAATTGAAGGCAGTATAGTTTGCCACACTCACAATTAATATATAATTTTTAAAATTATATTATATCTCATCAAATACATTAAAATTAATTGAAGTTCTTATACTATCTTATTATTTTTCTTTTTAAAAGAATAACTTTATAATCATATAATTAGTAATCATATAGAAATTAAAACTACAATTTCACGTGCATCGCACGTGTTACAGACTAGTATTCCTAAATGTGTGCAAAGTCTATAACATCTTCCTATACATATAACTGTGCAACATAGTAGACTTGCTATAACATCTTACCATCTATAATAGATTTAAATCTTATTTTTACTCTAAATGTTCATATTTTATATCAGTTGTTAAACTTTGGATAAAACTATTTATGCTCTTATCGATAAATTTACACTTTTTTTTTAGTACATATAAATTTCAACTTACAATTGAACAAGAACCTTAATCTATTTAGAACCTAACACCTACTTTATTACATGTAGCTTCAAGCAGCTGCTCATATAAATATATATTAATTAGGTAAATGAACAAAAAATGTAATTGTGTCATGTTTTTACTATATAACTTATTAAAAATAATAACAATCAATAAAATAGTTTTTTATTTATAGTTTAGGGACTAAAAGAGAATGTTTAAAAATATACTTAACAAAATAAAATACGCATAAAATTGTTGCGACAATATACAAAGTTGGAAAGGAACATCAAAGTGCTTGAGACTAAGGTTTCCGAAATCTTACATTGATGTGTAAAGTTGGAAAGGAACTTACTTGTAATAGAGAAATATTGCACCAAAGAAGAGAAAAGAAGTGAAAGAAAACATCTCTATTACAAAATCTAAAGCACACTCATACTCAGGGCTGTTGAGTATATGGATAGAGAAATATTTGTTATAAGTAGAAGTGTGTTAGAGGTTTGAGAGGGAGGCATAATTTTTAGAATTGGTTTATCATGAGACTTGGGAGAAACAGCCTTCTCGAAAAGTAATTACTACGTAATTACCGTACGATGCCTTGATCAATTTTAGAACAAAGAAATGCCAAAATTTTTCATCTGGATGATTTGGAATGATCAGAATAAAGAAAGATCCATTTGTACACTTATTGATATTGTTCTTTTCCTTGCTTTATATGTTAAGATGTGGAGTCCAATTCATCAATCGAGCTTTGATCGTGGAGAATTGTCGTACAAGGATCTAGGAAGACATATCGGAGAAGATTTGAGAGCTCAAATTTCTTGCTGTCCATAGGGGACTGTTGAGAAAAGTGAAGTCAAAACTGAAGAAGAAAATCTATAAATCACATTTTCCTTCTAGGATTTGGTTTGCAACATTTTCCTTTTCCTATTAAGTTTTGGTGTGAGCTTCTATAAATACACCTATAACTCCAGAGATCTATATACATATAGAAATCTAGAAATGTATAGATTTAGAGTGAGTGTTTTTTGTGAGAGAGAGATGTGTGGACCCTTTTAGAATAAACCCGAAATTTAGTGTTCTTTTGTATTGGTTTTGCTAACCAAGAACACAAAGAGCGAGATTGTATGACGAGGTTAATTGAGTGTTTCTCCATTGTAATCTTTAGCTGTTTTAATGGAACTTGTTGGTGCAGGAACGAGATGTAGCCCTTTTATTATTGGGGTGAATCTCGGTGTCAAGTGTCTCTTTCTCTGAATCTCTTCATTTTTAGTATTGTTAATCTTGTGATCTGATTTGTAGGTTGTGTGCTTGAGAATTCAAAATAAACCTTCGACTATTAAGTTTGGGCCTAGTTTGTTACTCGCTTCCGTAAATTGTTTAGATTTATTTCGATTTATGTCCCAACAATTGGTATTAGAGCTTCTAGGTTCAGAAGCAATGGGAGAAAGATTTGCATCAGTTCACAAGTTTAATGGACAAGATTTTAGTTATTGGAAGATGCAGATTTAGGCCTTTCTGACTTACAAGAAAATTCACAAAGCTTTGAAGAAGACACTTGAGAGAATGAATGGTGAAGAATGGGAAAATTTGAATGAACAAGCGATGACCATTATCAAATTGGCATTGTCAAAAGAACTTGCAAGTTTGGTGGCAAATGAGATAGTTGCAAAAAACTTGATGGGGGCTTTGACAAATAGGTATGAAAAACCCCCTGCCAACAATAAATATTATCTTGTTAGGTGATATTGCACGTATAGAATGAATGAAGACAGTTCAATCAATGATCACACAAGTAAGATGACAAATATGAGAAATTAGTTAGAGTTTGCTAATATCACTTTTTCTGATGAGGTTAATGTTATTATGCATTTAACATCCTTGCCTGATAGTTGGGAAACTATGAAGATTGTAGTGTCTAATTAATTAGGAAGTGGTAGTCTTAAGTTTTCTAATATTTGTGATGTAGCAGTTGCTGAAGAACTTCGTAGGAAGGGTAGTAGTTTTAGTAAATAGTCTACTTCTGGGTCAACATTGACTATTAGTAAAGGTAAGGAAAAGGTTGTAGAGGAGCGACGTAACAATAACAGTAGTATTAGTAGTATAACAGGCTAGTTAAAAAACGTAGAGTGTTATTATTGTCATAAGAAGGGTCACGTTAAGTCCAAGTGCAAACAAATGAGCGATGATCTGCTCAAGTTACAGGAAAATGTGGTAGAACATGATACCTTGGTTTGTGTTGAGAGTAACACAAAATTTGAAAATTTCTTATCAAGGTGGAGCTTCAGATAGAAGATTGTTCACCTCCTTTACTCCAGGCGATTATGGCTCAGTAAGGATGGAGAATGGTAAGATTTCTATATCGAGAAGGATTAGAGACATTAGGCTAAAAATAGATAATAGGAGTTCACTGGTGCTACAAGGAGTTAAGTATGTTCCTAGCATCAAATTGAATCTTATCTCAGTTGGTAAGTTAGATGATGAGGGTTATAGGAGTGAGATTAGCGATGGCTCGTGGAGACTCACTAGGCCGTCAGATTTAGTGGCAGTAGGCCACAGACAGTTTGCACTGTGCATAGTTGATTTCAGAGTTTCCAAAAGACCAAAGAAATGGTGGATGTAAATTAAAGCTACAAATGGTTTGCAAATAGGCAAAATTGCACCAGCAACAATGACAACCAAGATTAATCGAGGAGATCAATATTCATTGAAAGAGCAATCGAGCAAACTGAATGAGGAATTTAGTTTGGAGGGTTGTCAGAATACCTCAATTGGTAGGCGACATGATTTGATTAAGCCTTTAGGGCGATTTGTTGTATCAGTAGAGACTTAGAGGGATACTGGAGTCAGTGGGAGTTACTTAATCCCAGCAACTAGCTTTAATGACAAAATGAAGCAATTTGTGAAGAACATCTTTTCTAACCTGTGGTTGAAGAGGAAGATGTTGACTAGCACCACTTAGTTCGAGTGGGAGTACGTGGTTGTGTCTCTTTATGTTTGGAAGACAAGCTCGCGTAAATGACTAATGCCTCAGGGTCAATCATAGATGGATTGGATTTATTTTTTTGACAATTTTGTTGCAAGTTTCTTGATTATCTTGCATGGGAGTCAGAACCAGCTATTTTGCTGAAGTAAAATTGGAGTGGGAGTTCTTTGATGAATAGTCTCCAAGTGAGAGATTGTTAGGATGTGGAGTCCAATTGATCAATCGAGCTTTGATCGTGGAGAATCGTCGTACAAGGAACGAGAAAGACGAATCAGGGAAGATATGAGAAGCTGAAATTTCTTGCTGTCCAGAGGGGTCTGTTGAGAAAAGTGGAGTCAAAACTGAAGAAGAAATCTATACAATCACTTTTTCCTTCTAGGATTTGGTTTGCAACATTTTTCTTCTCCTATTAAGTTTTGGTGTGAACCTCTATAAATACACCTATAACTCTAAAAATCTATATACACAAAAATACAGATAGAAATCTAAAAATCTAGAGATGTATAGATTTAGAGTGAGTGTTTTTTGTGAGAGAGAGGTGTGTGGACCCTTTTAGAATATGCCCGAAATTTAGTGTTCTTTTGTATTGGTTTTGCTAACCAAGAACATTAAGAATGAGATTGTATGACAAGGTTAATTGAATGTTTCTCCATTGTAATATTCAGCTGTTTTAGTGGAACCTGTCGATGCAGAAACTGCACGTAGCTATTTTATAATTGTTCGGGCAAATCAATATAAATCTCGGTGTCAAATGTCTCTTTCCCTGAATCTCTTTATTTTTAGTATTATTAATCTTGTGATCTGATATGTGGGTTGTATGCTTGGAAATTCAAATAAACCTTAGGCTATTAAATTTGAGGCTAGTTTGTTGCTCGCTTCCATAAATTGTTTAGATTTCTTTCTCAATATTATATTGGAGCAAAGGAGTTTTTTTCTTTTTATAATTATCACATGTTTTTTTTAACTCTTTGGACGGGTTTCGGCCCCTTTTATATTTTTCTCATTTCATTCTATCAACAAAATGGTTTCCTTTTTGTAAAAAAAATATTTTAACCAATTTCAGCCTCATTTTCTTATACCTCACAGATCGCTGGAGGACTTTTTACACCTCAAGGCCAGCTCGGAGATAATGTGACCACCTTGCTTTAACCGCACGGACTTAATTCGTCAAGAAAATCGATAGAGATTACAAGGTGAAACGGCAGAAACATTTACAACACAGATAAACTATGAGGTTACTGAAGCATTACCAAAATTTCAAACTTAACAATCAAGGTTTTCATGCAGAAATATTTGCAACAGAGAAACTATGAGGTTACTAAAGCATTACCAAAATTTCAAGCTCAACAATCAAGATATTCATGCAGAAGCATTTGCAACAGAGATAAACTATGAGGCTACTAAAGCATTACCAAAATTTCAAGCTTATCAATCAAGGTTTTAATGCCTAAAGAATCCTCTATCTTTCTACTTGTAGGACCTTTTATGAGGAAAAATTCGTAAGATAATCTTTGGATATTGACTTTATTTGTGTTTCTCTGGGACCCGACACACATGAATCGAAATCTATGACTTTCAGATTGTTCCCTGTTGTCTATGTTCTCAACTACAAATTTGTTCACCATTTGGTTTTATACTATTTATTCTTTTGAAACTGAATTTTTTTTAACCA
>JAOANK020630574.1:0-11732 GCA_026257165.2 Telfairia occidentalis
CATAGATTTTTTTTTTCTTATCGATTGACATGATAACATTGTTGATTACTTCATTTGCCCCATCTTCTCTACCGTGTGCCTACAGTTTTAGACATTATCAATAATACAATACATTAGACCAAGGTTTAGTATAGAATTTCACTTACCTTACTTGTTTCTTCTCTCTTTCTTGTTTTTGTTCTTGTATAGGCACACCTATACAAATGTTACCCCTTGTCTTTTGTAGTTCTTGTTCACCAGGATTATTGTCTTCATCATCATCACTGAGTTTCTTCTGGTGCATTATTTCATGGTCATCTATGTTGGTACCATCCCTTCTATCATTTTCTTCTTCCTCCAAATCATCTAACTATTTTGTAAAGCAAGTGAGCTTCCCTTGTTTTGAAAAAGAAAGAAAAAAAATAGAGGAAAGAAGAAGGGTTTTGTGTATTGCTCGTAGTTGGATATTCAGCGCCTAGGAAGCAGAGATAAGGTAGAACGAAGGTGATACAACCGACTCTTCTTAATTGGTTGCTAGTAGTTGGATATTCAGCGCCTAGGAAGTGAGGATAAGCCAAAACGAAGGCGACAAATTACCCTTTTTATCTATGCGGAAAAAAAAAGAAAAAGAAAAAGAAAAAGGAGTTCACTCAATGTTGTAGCATTTGCAGCACAAACCAGCCTTCACCCTTAACTGTAGAAGTCTTGAGTTTTTGCAAGCGAGTGATAGAATATTGTGGGGGAGAGGGGATGGAAGCTGAAGCCTCCAGATAGAAAAACAAAGAAACGAGTACAACTTAGGATCTAGTTAGGAGTCTTAAAGAAGGCCAGTTGGGTGTACGGTACTGAGGAGAGTAGGAAGTGGGCGATAAAGAAGTAGAAAGCTGAGAAAACTACCTTTAAATGATCACAGGCCTTGTAAACTGAGGCTGTTTAGCTGGGAACTTTTCTGTAACTGTAGTCTGCTATGCTTAAGGACAAGCAAATATTCAAGCTTGGGGGTATGTTAACTCTCTAAAAAGAGAGTTCTTATGCCTCAAATATTGATTATTTGACTGTGGATAAGGTGCTGTAGAACGAGAATGACCTATTGATATACTGAGATTAATATGTTCACATGCTTTATATTAGTATATCATACTGATCCAATTGTCATATCTATACATGATTAAATCAGGAGTAAAAAGCAGAACAAGTAGCAGGTTCGAGTGAAAAAAGAAAATATGCGAAACGACCTGGTAGCATTTGGCGCATGGTATGCTACAACATAGCGACAAGTATAATATTCCCAAATTCCAGTGTTGTACGAACACTTTTCTGTGGGGCACATGTGACGTCCTAGAGAAGCGCAGTTTGGGGGTATTCTCACATGCGTGAGCTCAGGACGGCTTGGTGGACATTTCTCAGTTGGGTGCTATTTTAAGGAAAATGAGGGCATAAAAGAAGAGGGAGGCCGGAAAGCAAGGAGAAGAAGAAGGAAAAAATTCCTCTCAGAAGCAGGAAAGACTCCCAACTGAGCTTCTACTGCCGTCTGGGCCTTAGCACCCTTTATTTTTGTCTTTAATCTTTTTATCTCTGTTATTGTTCCATTCTTGCACTTTTTAATCTTGCTTTGAGCTGTAGTTGTGTTTTTTTATATTTAGACGTTCTTAATGAACAACATTTTGATCGCATTAATATGAGTTGTAGCTAGTTTCTTCATAGCTAGTTGGTGGTAGGCGCGTCAAGCTAACACTTTGCTGTAGCTAAATCTGGAAAATGAGAAGTATTTTACTCATATTCTTTTCCTCTTGAACTGTTGTAGTCGTGAACTTCCCAGTTAGCTGCCGGTAGTTCAGCTAGCTAGTGTCCTTGCTGACAGGTAAGGTAGTAGTCGAAACCAACTGAAAAGATACATCAAATGTGATAGAACGTCACCTCGTAGATTCATTAGACATAATGAAGAAGCTGTAAGGCTAAAAAGGTAACGTAAAGAAATACTGAATCTGATGTTAGACATAAATAGGATTCATATTTTAGTATATTATCCTCGACAAAGTGAGTATACGGAGCAAGCCTGTCTAAGAGTAAATGTCTCACTCACATACAATGATGCAGCCTTGCATCACTTAACAAAGCTGAATACCATCAACTACCCCTTTTGTGCAATTGTTTAAATAGAAGATAAAGAAGTGTCGATTTCTTTTATACCGAACTCAATTGAAATGACTATTTCCCCCCTTTCCTTCTTTTCATGCTTAACACGTCGTGTAGGTTAGCTTATTAATTGTTAAGATTTATGTAAGTGAGAGTCTTAGATAACAATAGTCCCTGTGGATCGATATCCTGGAATACTCTAGTATTACTTATACGATTGCTTATACTTGAGCATTCTTTGTCTTCATTTTCTATATTATTCTGCATTGCTGAAGCATATTTATCGCATTTCTGTGAAAACAACAAGTTTTTGGCGCCGTTGCCGATAACTCATTTTATCTTTGCATCACATTGGGTTGAAACTTTTTTTTTCAGTTAATTATATCTGTGTATTGAAACCCCTTTATCTTTCAATAGTTTTATCAATAGCATTCTATCCGACTTCATTATTTTGAGAACAGTTAGTGCATGGACAAAGAAAGAGTAGAATTTGTGTTTGATTCAGAGATAGAGAGAACTTTACATCAACGCGGTCGAGCAGTTAGGCAAGCTCATGGTCTTGCCGCAGCACCAGAATTCATGGAGAATCAGGAAGCACCATTCCTAGATCCGTTGGTGAACATGCTAAGGAACCCTGCACTAGTTTTGGGAAATGGGCAAAGACTAGCTCAACAATTAAATCAGCATAATCCAGTGTTGTTGGAAAATGACAGAGATAAAGCTATCAGAGTGTATGCTGCACCATTTTTCAATGATTTCAATCCAATAATTCAGACAGTATTGAACGGAGCTCCATCTTTTGAACTCAAACCAATTATGTTTTAGATGTTGCAAACTAATGGGCAGTTTGAAGGATCTAAACTGGACAACCCTCACTCACATTTGCAATCATTTCTGGCCCTGTGTAATTCATTTTGAATCCCAGGAGTATCAGAGGAGACTTTATGTTTGACATTGTTCCCTTATTCGCTAAGGGACAATGCAAAAATCTGGTTGAATTCACTCCCACCATGATCAATCACAAGCTGGACAGATCTCCCTGTAAAGTTTTTGTTGAAGTACTTTTCACTAATGAAGAATACGGCACTGCATGGCGACATAGTAACATTTCACCAATTTGAAAATGAATCTGTGGATGAAGCTTGGGAAAGGTACAAGACGCTGTTAAAAAAACTGTCCTCATCATAGTTTACCCAATTGCGTACAAATTGAGCACTTCTACCATGGATTAGCACCAAAATCGCGATTGGTTCTTGATGCATCAACCAACAGAGCATTGTTGCAGAAAACACATAACGAAGCTTTTGACATCTTAAAGAGAATTTCTAGTAACAACTCTCAGTGGTCTAATGAGAGAGAGTTCAGTCAAAGGATGAACACTAGAGGGAAAATAGAAATGGATGCAATAACAACACTAAGTGCACAAGTAGCTTCGATGGCTAATATGCTGAAAACCATGAATTTAGGAGCAAATCAACCAATCAAAGCAGTTCAAAGTTCTACGGAGATTAGTTGTGTATTTTGTGGAGATAATCATCTATTTGAAGATTGCCCATCAAATCCAACATCAATGTGTTATATTGGACATAACAATCAAGGGCAAAATAATCCGTACCCAAACACCTACAATCCAAGATGGAGGCAACACCCAAACTTTTCTTGGGGAGGTCAACAAGCCAGCAACAGTAATGTGCCAGCTATGCGACCACAAGTTCCTCTGGGATTTCTGAATACTGCATTTCAGCAGAATAGTGCATCACCAAAAGTACCACAGCAACCACATCAATCTAATAGTTTGGAATGTTTGATGAAAGAATACATCTTAAAAAATGATGGACTAATGCAGAGTCAAGCAACAACTCTAAAGAATTTGGAAGTTCAAGTGGGGTAATTAGCAACTGAGTTTTGCAATAGACCCACTGGTACATTGCCTAGTAACACTGAAGCACCAAAGAAGAATGCAAAGCCATTACATTAAGAAGTGAAAAAGAGTTATCAAGTGAAGAAGATGTGTTACAGGAACAGTCAAAAGAGGTTGCGCAACAGAAAATATCTAATTTGACCAGAAAAGAGAAACTAGAAGTCAAATAAGAGAAAAATGCCAACATTGCACCAGCAAAGAAAGTGCCAGAAATAACAACGCTACCCCCACCTCCATTTCCTCAAAGATTGCAAAAGAAGAATGATGTACTGCAATTTAAGAAATTCTTAGATGTGCTAAAACAATTGCACATAAACATTCCGCTAGTAGATGCCTTAGAACAGATGCTTAGCTATGTTAAGTTTTTTTAAAGGATATATTAACCAAGAAGAGGAGATTAGGTGAGTTTGAAGCAATGGCCTTAACGGATGAATGTAGTGCTATCTTGTCAAGCAAGATCCCAAAGAAGATGAAAGACCCTAGAAGTTTTACCATCCCATGTTCTATTGGAGGTCAGTATGTGGGCAAAGCGTTGTGCGATCTAGAAGCAAGCATCAATTTGATGGCCCTCTCTATATTAAAGTAGTTGGGAATAGGCAAAGCATGACCTACTACAGTCACGCTACAACTTGTTGACCGCTCCATGACGCATCTAGAGGGAAAAATAATGGATGTCTTAGTCAAAGTAGACACCTTCATCTTTCCAGCCAATATCATTATATTGGATTACAAAGCCGACAAAGAGGTTCCTATTATCTTGGGGAGACCATTCTTAGCAACTTGGAAAACATTAATTGACTTACAGAAGGGTATTTTGACAATGCGAGTAAATGACCAGCAAGTCACATTCAATGTGTTTGATGCTCTTAAGTATCCAGACGATGTTGAGGGATGCTCAATGATGCAAGAGTTGGATATGAATCAAGAGAAAAACAACAATATAGAAGTTAAAGATGACTCAGAGGTGCAGTAGTTATGCAGTATCTTTGCAGCAGCAACAACTGGGGAACATTATGCAACTAGCTTACAAAGGCAATTGATTTGTCCAAGAGGAGAGATAGGCCAATGAAATGTTCATTTGATGAAGCCCTAATACTTGAGAAAAAGCCCTTGCCCTCTAGTCTTAAATATGCCTACTTAGATGATGATCATAAATTGCTTGTTATTATTTCTTCAACTTTGAGCACTGAATTTGAGTTACTGTTGTTGCAGGTTTTGCACCAGCATTGCAGCACTGGGATGGACGTTTGCTGATATTCCTGGGATAGGCCTTGCAATTTGCATGCATAAAATTAGATTAGAAGACGATGTAAAGAAGTGCGTGGAAGCCCAGCGTCGCCTAAACCCCATAATGAAGGAAGTAGTAAAGAAGAAGATAATAAAGTGGTTAGATGTAGGAATAATATACCCTATATCTGATCGTGATTGGGTCAGTCCAGTTCAGTGTGTACCTAAGAGAGGCGGGATGACCGTGATAGCCAATGAGAAGAATGAAATCATTCCTACACATACTGTGACTGGATGAAGAGAGTGTATGAACTACAGAAAGCTTAATAAAGCAACAAAGAAAGACCATTTTCCTTTACCTTTCATTGATCATATATTGATCGATTAGGTGAACAATAGTACTACTGTTTCCTAGGCAACTATTCAGGGTATAATCAAATTGCTATCGATCTAGAAGATCAAGAAAAAACTACTTTCACATGCCCGTATGGAACATTTGCTTTCAGAAGAATGCCATTTGGCTTGTGCAATGCGCCAGCAACATTTCAGAGGTGCATGATGGCAATTTTTTCCAACTTAATAGAGGAAACAATAGAGGTTTTTATGGATGACTTTTCACTTTTTGGGAAGTCATTTGAAAACTACTTGTAGAACTTGGAGAAAGTAGTGGAACATTGTGAGCAGAACAACCTCATTCTTAATTGGAAAAAGTGTCACTTCATGGTGCAAGAGGGAATTGTTCTAGGTCACAAGCTATCTCACGTAGGAATTGAAGTAGACCAGGCTAAGATTGAAGTCATTGAAAAGCTACTTGCACAAACTTCGGTTAAACAAGTTCGCAGTTTCTTAAGAATGCAGGCTTCTACAGGAGATTCATTAAAGATTTCTCTAAAATCGCTACGCCGCTATGCATTCATCAGGCGTTCACATTGCTGAAGCATAAGTTGGTCACTGCGCCTATTATTAAAGGACAAATTTGGACTAAACCATTTGAGTTGATGTGTGATGCTAGTGATTGGGCAATAGGAGCAGTATTGGGACAGAAGCATGAACGAATAATTCACCCAATTTATTATGCTAGTACAACATTAACGGAGGCACAATGCAACTATTCAACGATAGAGAAGGATATGTTGTAGGTAGTGTTTGCCTTTAATAAATTCAGACCTTACCTTATTGGAACAAAAGTCTTTGTGCATATAGATCATGCGACAATAAGGCATTTAATGGTGAAACAAGATGCTAAACCGCGACTGATCAGATGGATTCTATTACTAAAAGAATTTGATCTAGAAGTAGTTGGTCGTAAAGGTGTGGAAAATCAAGTTGCTGACCATCTCTCAAGACTGAATGAGAATAAAGAGAAGGAGAAATTCAGCCAAGTGAAGGAACAATTCCCAGATGAAGCTATCCTAGCAATAGATGCAATACTAGCACCATGGTACGCTGATATAGTCAACTACCTAGTGAGCAAAGTTATTCCGGATGACTTAAAGGGACCAGCTGAGAAGAGGTTCTTAGCACAAACTAAGAAGTTCTTATGGGATGAACCATTTCTGTATCACTTGGGAGTTGACTCAATTTTACAAAGATGTGCTATGGAAGATGAAATTAAGGAATCTTGTGGCACTGTCATGCATCACGATAGGGCAGACACCATGCAGGAAAAAAGATAGCAGCAAAAGTACTTCAATCGAGGTACTATTGGCCAACAATGTTCAAGGATGCCCATGAATTTGCTCAACTGTGTGATCGGTGTCAACAAATTGGGAATATTTCAAGAAAGAACGAAATGCCTCTGAACTATATACTCGAAGTGGTGTTGTTCGATGTGTGGGGAATAGGCTTTATGGGCTCATTCCCTCTATCTCAAGGGCATGTCTATATCCTGATTGTAGTCGACTATGTTTCAAAGTGGGTTGAAGCGATATCATGTGCCCACAATGACGCACGAACAGTTGAAAGATTTTTAATAAAGAATATCTTCACAAGATTCAACTTCTAGAGCACTAATTAGTGATGAAGGCACGCACTTCGTTAATAGAATAATGAAAAAATTCCTTCGAAAGTACAATGTTCAACTGCATATCACCCACAAACAAAATGTCAGGAAGAAATCTCTAATAGAGAAATTAAAGCAATCTTGGAAAAAACAGTGAACATGAACAGGAAAGATTGGTCTATGCTATTAGATGAAGCCTTGTGGGCGTATTGCATAGCCTTTAAAATGCCAATGCAATTGTCTCCATACAAGCTCGTTTTTTTGAAAAGAATGCCATTTGCCAATCAAACACAAGGCGTTGTGAGCATTAAAAAAATTAAATTTCAGTATGGATGAAGCTGGACAAGCGAGGATGTTGCAATTACATGAGTTGGAGGAGATGAGGATGGAGTGCTATGAGAATGCCCGAATTTATAAAGAAAAAACAAAGAAATGACACGACAATTAAGAAATTGCGGCCACATCACTTTGCAGAAGGGCAAGTAGTCCTCTTATTCAATTTCAGGTTGAAATTCTTCCCAGGAAAGCTCAAGTCAAGATGGTCTAGGCCTTTTGTGATCAACCAATTATTTCCTCATGGAGCAATGTTGTAATTTGATGAAAAAACCAACCAGGAATTCGAAGTAAATGAGTAGCGTGTAAAGCCATACTATGGTGGAAATTTCCTTAGGAAAAGAACCACCATCGATTTTCAGAGTTAGAAAGAAGGTAGATGCCTGCTGCCGCATATCACAACAAAGACAAATTTTTTGCAGCTCAAATCCAGTTCTTTAATTTCATTCATTTTTCTTTCTGTTTATATTTTATTTCTATGCTAACTTTTATTTTCTTTTCTTTACTTCGCAATTTCATCCAACAGAATTTCAGAAGGACTTGTGCTAAGGAAATAAAGCTTTAAAAATGTAAAAACTGGAATGGACATTGATGAAGTGTTAGAGCAGAATGAATGCTAGTTGGAAGTAGCTGAATGACGCGTGGAAGCAAGGTAGTGCAACAGTAACCTTTTGAGGGATTTCGGTAAAATATGCAAAAAATGCAAAATTAAATTTTCGCCAACGATAAAAAAAAATGTTCTCCCTCTTTGCATTCCATTTTTCTAAAATTTTGAAAGAAAAATCCTAATAGTACCGTTAGCCAGCCCCTAGTTAACCTGCACTGTGCTAACCCCTCCGACATTCCTATCACATTTTTGAATTCCATCTCTGTGCTCTGGTTGTGTTGTTTGTGTTGCAGAGATCGAAACCCAGCAAGAGAAGAAACGCATACTGCGCAAAACCCTCGCTGGGTTAACGACTTCCTCACAATGGTATCAACAAGAGGCGAAGGGAGTCGAAAGATTTGACCATCCAGAAGAACTTACACGCCACAAGAGTCTCCAATCCCATGACCTTTGAGTCATCTTCATCGGATGGTGAACGACAAGCAAACCCACCGGTAATAGAACATCAGTGCATCATCACTAATCCAACGCCATTGAAAGTGGTGTACCTGATCAACGAATCACCTGAAAAGCAATTCATTTCTCCACAGCCACCTTGGCCATTAAAGAAGAAGAAAAGAAAGCAGACTACCAATCAATACAAAGGTCGAATGGTAGAGGAGGAGCCACTACCGAAGAAGCGACAATTCAAGCAAGGAGTCAGCAAGCCGCCCCATTCGTCTGCCACTCATTCCATAGCTGAAAGCATAGAGCAGAGGGTATCCACTCTCTAACTCTCCAGTTGATCTTCAAGATGAATCACCAGCCAAGACACCAGAAAGAGTCCCAAAAGAAATACCAGAGGTGGGTACAGAAAAGGTACCCACCACCGGAGAAGCCAACATGTACAAGTGGGACGAGGCAGTGGAGCATAGTGAGAGTCGAACTATTGAGTTGAATTTAAATGAAGATGACAGCGATACAACTCAACAAGCTGTATATAGGGAGCCAATTCATGACTGGTATGAAGAACCCATGGAAGAGCAAGTGAATGAACCATCAAAAGAGATGAACAACCAACCTCTGGAGGAACATGAGGTTGAAGACAATGTGGGAGAGCAACATATTCAGAAAGAACCACCTTAGGTCGTGGCATCGAATATCCCTGTGGTAGATACCACAGACAAATAGAGGATAAAAAAAGAAGAAAAGACAGTGATGCCATGCGCAGTGAAGCTGTCGCAACTTTAGGATCTCTAGAAGAATCAGAGGTACCTATTACAGCACTGAAAATGAAGCATTTAAAGAAGAAAGAACTGGATAAGAAAGACAATAGCATGTCAAAGGAGAAGAAGAAGGGCAGTGATGAAGTAAGCAGGGAAGAGGCCACATTCCATCGATACATCATCCATGTGGCCACAAAACGAGCTAAGGAGATGAAATCCAAGCGATTCTTGGCACAAAAAGGTATCCTGCCTGGTTCTTTCGATCTCCTGTAGTACATCGGTGAAATCATAAAAACCAACAATTGGGAGCATTTTTGCGAAAAGCCACAGCTTAGTTTTGCCCAGCTAGTTCAGAAGTTCTACGCCAACATCACAACTGAAGGCCAATCATCTATATTTGTGCGAGATAAATAGGTCAAATTTTCTTTAGTTGTGATTAACTCCTTTTATGGTTTCACTCTCTCGGCAAATCCAATTGGAAATCGTCTGTGCTATGTCCCAACCGAAGAAGTAATGGTGGAAGCATTCTCGACAGGGTAAATCAGTCATTTATAGCAGATTATTTTAAAATCCCTTAATTAATCCCCATGCAATATCATATTTCTTATAATAAAAATAACCCAACAGATCCCTTCTAATTTTACTGTTGTTGTCTCCATATAAATGCGATAATATGTTTCAGCAATGCAGAACAATATAGAAAATGAAGACAAAGAATGCTCAAGTACAAGCAATCGTACAAGTAATACTAGAGTATTCCAAGATATCGATCCATAGCGACTGTTCTTATCTAAGACTCTCAGTTACATAAATCTTAATAATTAATAAGCTGACCTACACGATGTGTTAAGCATGAAAAGAAGGAAAGGGGGGAAACAATCATTTCAGTTGAGTTCGGTATAAAAGAAATCGACACTTCTTTATCTTCTAATCAAACAATTGCAAAAAAGGGGTAGTTGATGGTCTTCAGGTTTGTTAAGTGACACAATGTTGCATCATTGTCTGGGAGTGAGACATTTTACTTTTAGACAGGCTTTATCTGTATACTCACTTTGTCGAGCATAATATACTAAAATGTGAATCCTATTTATGTCTAATATCAGATTCAGTATTTCTTTACGTTACCCTTTTACCCTTACCGTTTCTTCATTATGTCTAGGTTCTATTACATCTGATGTATCTTTGCAGCTGGTTTCGAATACCACCTTACTTGTAAGCAAGGACACTTGCTAGCTAGAGCTATCGGCGGCAACTTGGGAAGTTCATGACTACAACAGTTCAGGAGGAAAAGAACATGAGTAAAAGCCTTATCATTTTCCAAATTTAGCTACAGCAAAGTGGTAGCTTAACTCGCCTACCACCAACTACCTATGAAGAAATTAGCTACAACTCATATTAATGTGATAGCACTTAAAAAGTGCTAGTTTTAGACCTATAATTTAGTGGTTTTATTAGTTAAATATGTACTTTGATGCGTTTAATTATGAATTTCTGTAGGAACCGAGCATTGTAAGGAAGTAGATTAATTCAAAGTGTTCGAGGCAAGAAATGAGTCAAACAAACCACAAACAAGCCAACTCAAAGAAGAAAATCAAAGGAGAAACCCGAGAGCCAGCGTTGAGACGCCCAAACGGTAACATGAAGACAGGTTCTTCAGCGTTGAGATGCTGAAGAAAGAGCGTCTCAACGCTACGATGAATTTCCAAGACAGAATAGAAATTATCGAGACAGCGTCGTTATAGCGTCTCAACGTTGCCTCGATAATTTTTCCCCCTCTTTTCAAAATTGATGGCATTTTGGTAAACTTCAAGCATAACATCTCAAGGCTATGCTATAGCGTCTTTATGCTGCGACGTTTTCTATAAAAATAACCTTATGCCTAGGGTAAAAGGGGGCCGTTTTTAGAGAGAAAAACTCCGAGAGAGAGATGAGAAATTGAGTTGAGAGGCTACTAAGCAAGGATGAGGGATTGCTAGTGAACGAGGGTGAAAACCAAGATCACAAGGAGCGTTTTGACGAAGGAGACGACGTTAAATCAATCTGAGAAAATTCTTCTTCCCTTTCTTTACTTTATTTTTTGTTCTTTCAATTGTTTTAGGGACTTATTCAGCCAATGAGTGTCAAATAAATTTATAATCTTAGGGTGTTAGAATTTTAGTTTAAATTTGATGAATTGATTGATTTCAAGGTTGATTTATAGTTGCTAAATCTTTCTAGTTTTTAATGAATTTATAATTTATTCTAACATGAGAATGTGGAATGAAAACTCTTATTGATTGATATAGCTTGAAAAAGTATGTTAATAATTACTTATTGAATGCT
>JAOANK020630771.1:0-11732 GCA_026257165.2 Telfairia occidentalis
TTTGGTATATCAGTAACTGATATACCAAATATAAAGTATATCAATCATAAATATAAAATACATCAATTGATTGATATACAAAATATATAGTATATCAAATATATCCATTGATATACATCTAAGAGTAAAATTGGAATAATAAAAATTACGGAAATCAAATTTAAAAATTTTGCCAGATTTGTAAATTTGAAAAACCTTTACTAAATTTACAAATATTTTTATGAATTTTGCTACCCATTACAATTTTCCATATTTTTATACTAAAAATGTGATCTTTATTTTAATGAACGCCTAAAAAAAAATTAAGCTACAAATCATATCACTCTATTAGATTGGAGAGTACTTTTTTTTTATTACTAACATTCAATTAAATGATATATTTTAATAGTTCAAATAAAGTGGTGAAGGTGAAAGTTTGAACCCTTGCATTTTTTAAATTTAAAATACGTTGGTCAAATACTCAAATTAGCTATATTTGAACGAAGAAGTTAGAATATGTTTTAATTGAGGGTACAAAATAGGGTTAAATAAGGCATACTAGATCGACTTGTCCCAAATTCCAATGTCCTTCTAACTCATCAGTATTTGGGAGATTTTGTTTAAAAGTTGTTTGTCATTTAGAGCCCATGTTGATGCTGTCATTTCTGTCTCCAGGAGATTTTTCAACAACCAAACCCCACCACCAAATGTGCCACTCGCAATAAAGACTTTATCCAATTTTCCTTTTACCAATATCTCATATCTAATATCCCACGTTCAATGGATTATTTTATCTGAACATAGCTTAATTAGTTTAGATATACGTGTCTTCGATTAAAAAGTCTTGAGTTCGAATTCTCTCGTCATCACTTGTTGAATAAAAAAAAAATCCAACATAATGGAATATATATATATATATATAGTATATTTTGTGAATACATAAAGCCCTTTCCTTGTTTTTTCTTTTTCAATTTTCCATATTTATGTTTGTATTGGCAGGTGGTTTTAGGTGTTGGATCATGCGGAGTAGAGATGTTACACTCGTAAATATATTCATAAACAACCGTTTGGTTTCCAATAAGTAATTCATAAATTAAATGAGTCGAAATGACTATTTTACCCTTACAATTATATCTTGAACATTCCTCTTCAATTTCACCATGCATTTAGATGACAAGAAAGCAAATGGACTTTTGTTGCCTAAGGCTCGAACCAACTTTCATTGGATAAAAGTTAACACACCCAAATCAAAATTTCAAAAGTTAAGAAACCTCTTTTTCTTTTTTCTTTTTTTTGGTTCTTTTTAGAAATAAAAACCTCTTTAAACCAAGATGATATGTAAAAAGTTTATGTTAGGTGAAAAGAAGGGAACGAAAAAAGTTGAATGCGAACGAAAAAATTTGAGAATAGAGAGTAGGCAAGTAAAAATAAGAGGAGCAAAAAGAAAATGTAATAATAACAATAATTGTTATGTTAAAAGGGAATCTGAAACTGTACAAATGGATGGGACGTGCCACGTCAGTGATTCCATTTTCTATACTTACAAATAAAAATATGAGCCCCTTTTTCTCTTGCCTTCTTGTTAATTGTCACTTCACTTTCATTTCCTCTTCTTCACTACCAATATTAAATTTATTAGGAAAAAAAAAAATGGTAAAGTGGGCACTCCCCCTGAAGAAATGCAAATAGAATATCTGCCCCTCAAAAATGCCATAATAATATTATATTCTGTATTCAACTTTTACTTTTGTACTACAAAGAAAAAAAAAAGCTTTTACTTTATATCGTTTCAATATGACCAAATGACCCTCTCAGGTGGCTTGCTTGCTTGCTTCACCTTCCCAGTTCCCTTTTTTTTTCCTTCCTTTGCAATTTGCTTTTCCCGCCTTTCACGCTCCTCTCACTTTCATTTTTTGGATATACCAAATATTATAAATATTATTTAAATTTCACATTTGTAAATTTTTTAACTTTTAAAATATTTATTTTTGTTGATCAACTTTTGAAAAAATAACTATTTACATTTTTATTGTTATTCTACTATTCATTGTTTTATAGATGACTGATTCTACTTCGACTATGTGTATTAACCTTTTAATGTAGGTATATTAAAGTTATATAAACTAGTTGAGGCAAATATTGGTCATTGTGACCTCCCACTCCAATTTGATTTTTTATTCATTATAAAAGGAAAGAAAATGAGGGGAGAGAAAAATAGAAATAAGATGGAGGGGACAAGAGAAGAAATTTGACGGACGGAAAAGAGGAAAAAGACGAATATGTAATAAATATATATATATATGTATATATATAATTTAATTTGATTGAAACATGGCTCTTTTTTAAGCCTTAAAAAAAACTTTTTCAAAATGGTAAAAAAATTTTTTTTTAATGGGTAGCATTAAAAATAAAAGGCAAAATACAGTTTTGGCTTCTGAAGTTTAAGCTTAGTGTTTATTTGGTTTTTCGAATTTCAAAATGATCACTTAATCCTTAAAAGTTTAAAAAATAGTTTTAAATGGTTTTTATATTCTTTTAATTCCTAATTGCCTAATGATAAAATAATGTGGTAGTTAAATTGTTGATTGGATTAAGTGACATGACAATTTTAAAGAAATTTACTAAAACTAATTTGCAAATGTGTTACATTTTTTTTTAAAAAGGAAAAAAGTATTAGCAAAGGTTAAAGAAATTTAAAGCGGATAAATTAACGATCAACTTAAATAATAATACTCAAGAATTAGCTTAAATGTTGATTAACCATAATCTAAGTATATTATTAATTAACTTATATATTGATCAACTATAATTTCAATTTATCACCAATTAACTTCAATCACCACGTATAGATGTATTACCATTTTGATACATATGCAATTGTTCTTTTAAGCGATATTTTTGAAATAGTTTAGTTAAATTATGCCAAAATTAAAATCACCCTTTTAAATCCAAAGCCAGACACCCTAAGAAAAACATAAAAATACTATCATCAGCCAAAACAACTTCATAATAGCAAAAAAGAAAAACATCTAAAGGAAAATACTATAAACCGTACAGAATACAAAAAGTAAAAAGAAAAAAATAAAAGTCGATTGATATGATTTCTCCGTAGCCGATAGTTTGTTTGTGAAGGAAGTTATGTTGTTCCTTGACATGAGGTGACATTGTTTCACCCTGACCATTAAAATTTAAGAGAAAGAAAAAAGAAAAGGCCAAAAAAAAAAAAAAAAAACTGCAACATTTAGTTTATACGCAGAGCTCCACACAGTAAGGCCAGAACGTACCACCAATGCCACTCAGCTGTATTTGTGTACTACTAAATGATGATGATGACAGCCCTCTCAGTCTCAGTAGCAGCAGCAGCAGCAACAGCACAATCCCAAACCTCCATTTCCCCCCACTGTACACAAACACACAAACCTCGCCATTGCTTTTCTTAAAGTCAGAGCATCCTCCTTCCGTACAACATTCAAACCAAAGACACAACACTAATTAATAATAATGCCTCAGGACTTCCTCTCTTTCGACCTTTTGAATATGTATTTTATGAACCAAACAAACAACACCCTGAGTAATTCTACAGTAGTTCTACTTCATATGCTGAGGAGATCAGGTGGCGTCTGTGTTTTGTTTGGTGAATCTAATGTGGCAGCCGGTGACGGTGACGGTGATGATGGCGGTAGTGGCGGGGTCGTTGCTTCGGCTTCTTTCGAGTCTACTTGTTTTGAAGTTGGTGGCCTTGGGAGCTCTGTTAGGATTTGAACGACTTCTCTCATTGTTGGCCTCTCCACGGCCTGGTCTTCTACACACAACATTGCTACATAGAACACATGAGTTACTTCATTCAGGGGGACTGAGGAGAGCCGTTGGTCAATAATTTTTACTACCCCTTCATTGTTGGGACCAGTCATTTTTCTAACCCATTGAACTATGTCGACACCGTCGCCGAATTCTCCAACGGGCTTCCGCCCACTCACCAGTTCTAGGAGTACTACTCCAAAGCTATAGACGTCACTCTTCTCGTCAACTTTCAATGTATAAGCATATTCTGCAACAAGAAAAGGAAATTTGCAAAGTTAATCAATCATAGAATTACACTACGTCTTAAGTCAAAAGCAGACCAGATAATAATCATATTAGAGGGATAATGACATTTCAACCACAACCATATTCAAGCATTGAGATTTTAAATCGCTACCTGGAGCTATGTATCCGTAAGAACCAGCTATGGCGGACATACACTCTGATGTGCCTGAATCCTGAAGAAACTTGGCAAGCCCAAAATCAGCAACATGAGCCTCGTAATCAGAATCCAGAAGAATATTGTTGGATTTTACATCTCGATGAACTATCAATGGGGAACAGTCATGATGTAAATAGCAAAGACCTTTAGCAGCTTCAACGGCAATCTTATACCTAGTGTCCCACTGCAAATGCCCCCCTTTCTTCCCATGAAGAACTTCCCCTAAACTCCCATTCGGCATATACTCGTAAACCAGAAGATTAGTCTCATGGTTTGAACAGAAACCCAATAACCTAACAATGTGCCGATGTTTAATCCTCCCCAAAGTCTGTATCTCAGCATTGAATCCATGGTCGTGGGACGACCCACGACCCATCGCCGGCAGTCTTTTCACGGCGACGTGATCTCCACCTGGCATAAAACCTTTGTAAACAATGCCCGCGCCTCCTTTCCCAATAATGTTGTCCTCCTTCAGACTGTCCAGAATGTCATCTACTGTGAAATCTAATCTTTGGAATGCGGTTAATTTCCAAGCCCGAGACTCGCTCGCTCGTTTTAACGACCTGGCTTTGATGATTGCTGCAATTGCAAATGCGATTGAGCAGACAAGCAAGACGATGACCAACAGAAGCTTCACAGAAGCAGAGAGAGAGCCTTTTAAATGGGGCTGTTGAGTGCCATTGACGACCCCTTCTTTGCAAGGTCCCAAATATGGGCCGCAGAGATCTGGGTTGCCTAGGAATGAGGTGTAGTTGAAGTAGCTGAATTGGCCGGTGCCCGGAATCAAACCGGAAAGATTGTTGTACGAAAAATCCACAGATGTTAAGCTCTGCATTGAGGATATTGAACCCGGAACGGTGCCGACTAAATGATTTCTTGAGAGATTCAGATAGTTCAGTATCCTCATAGTGGTGATTTCGTTCGGAATCTCACCGGTGAGTTCGTTTCGACTGAGATCAACAAAGGTCAAGAGCTTGCATTGGCTGATCTCCGGCGCTATTGGGCCAGATAATTTGTTGTGGCTGAAATCAATCTTTGAGAGCTGCTGTAACCGCCCGATTTCAGGTGGGATTCGGCCGGAGAATTTGTTCCCATCGAGCAGAAACTTCTGGACGCCGGAGAAATTTCCGACCATTGGTGGTAAGGTCCCCGAGAGACGATTGTTTGAGAGACTAATTTGGCCGAGATTTGAAGAGACGGACGCAGCGACTGGAAATTCTCCGGTGAGAAAGTTGTTCTGCAACTCAACTTGTGAGAGATTAGGCAAACCGAAAAGACCCTTTGGGATCGAACCATTGAGAAAATTCTCCCCCATACGAATACGGCTTAACGACTCGCAAGTACCGAGAGATTCAGGGATTGGACCGAACAAGAAGTTGCCGAGGGTAATCAGAGTCTGAAGTCGATTTCCATAGCACATATCAGGAGGTAAAGTTCCAGTCAATTTGTTCGATGAAATGTCGAGAACAACGAGCTTCCCATTCTTCCCCAAACTATATGGAATGGAGCCAGTGAAGTTATTTTCCCACAACTGCAACACTTCCAGCTCTGGCAACTCGCCAATGAACTGTGGAATAGCTCCATGAAGCTTATTCCTGAAAAGATGCAAAAGCGTCAAGTTCTTCAGTTGAGAGAATGAATCCGGAATCTCACCAACAAGAATGTTGTTAGACAAATCCATGGATTTCAAGCCCTTTAAGCTCCCAAGCTCTGGAATCAAAGGTCCGGATAAACCGTTCACCTGAAGAAACAGAGTATCCAGTTTCTGAAGCTTTCCAAGTTCGCGAGGAATCTCGCCCGTCAACCCACAGTTGGCAGCATCCAATCGAACCAGTTCCGATAAGTTTCCGATCTCCGGCGGCAAACCGCCGTCATAGGTGTTGTAATAGCCAATGTAAAGTTCACGAAGCGTTGTGAGATTACCAATCTCCGGCGGTATGGGACCTTGAAGCTCATTTCCAGACACGGCCAAGTACTCGATGAACTGCCACCGTCCATACTCAGTCGGAATCACGCCGGAGAAGAAGTTCCCCCCAAGATGCAAATGGCGGAGGTTCGGCAACTGAATGACCACAAGCGGCAAGTTCCCGGACATATTGTTGTTATACAAATCAAGGACCTGAAGATTCTGGAGGAGCGAGAGTTGGGAGGGGAATGTGCCGTTAATCAAATTGTTAGAGAGATTGAGGTATTTAAGTGTAGAGATTGCAGAGATCTCCGGCGGAATGGGGCCGGAAATCTGATTAGCCGCGAGGGAGAGATTGGTGAGGAATCGAAGATTGGCTAGGTCAGGAGATAGAATGCCGGAGAGGTTCATCCCGGAGAGGTCGAGAGCGACGACGTGACGGTGGCGGGGATCGCAGGTGACTCCCGTCCAAGTACAATGGCCGGTGGCGGGATCCCAAGTGGAGAGTGGGGATTGGGAATCATCGGAAACGGAGGTCTTGAGAGAGAGAAGAGCGCGATATTCCGGCAAGTGAGCAGAAACGGAGTGGTGGATATGGAGGTGGAGAAGGAGAAGCAGAAGAAGCTGCATTTCAATGGCGGTCGCCGGTCAGTGCGTGCGTGGGCAATGGAGATTTGAAAGAGAGATTCTGAGAGATTCAGAGAGGGTGAGGAGTAGAAATAGAGCTGTGATTTCGTCTTCCAATCATTTTTTTTAGTGGAAATGAAAATGAAATTCAATAAAAATAAATAAAAAAAAGAACAATTTTATATTTGAATGAATATTTTTCTCTCGTGTAATTATTTATATTTGTTTCGTTGCGATTTAATCACAAAAGGCACTTCATGATAAGATAACTTCTGCTTTTAATAGCTTCATTTCACCCTTCACTTTGGACCTTTCTTTGCCCTTTGCCTCATAAAAAGCGTGAAAAGAAGGCCATGGCTTCCACGAGATAATTTCGCCCTTATTTTTATTTTTTAATTCTATTTCATTTTTTCCCTTTATATTATATTCGTTTTTTGGACCCCATTTTGTTGGGTATTTGGTTGGTACAACTAATTTCACTTAGAGGGTTTGAGTTAAGATTGCCATAACAATGAGATGTCTTGGGAAATGAAGACTACTTTTTTCCTTTTTTTTTAATTTCTTTAGAATATTAGAATAATATGCGTATATGTTCTTGTTCTGTACAAAAATGAGTTTCATACTATTGAAACAGTAAATTGAAGTGGTTTCTTCTAAAAATAAGATTTAAATAATGTAATATGAATGAGGATGAGTTTTATTGAACTAAGTTGTATTTATGCATTAAATAAATGAATTTTAAATGAGATTTTAGTTATTTTGTGAGGACAGTGGAAATTTCTTTTGATGGGTTGAATAGGTAATTTATCATGTTCTTGGTATTTTTAACTTAATGTTGATTTTATTTTGTTTTAGGTCAACCTTACATTTATTGCTAATTAAATTAAATAATGAAGTAAGGAAAGAAGAATTCCTCACCTAATCTTTTATATTTTTATAGACTAAATTCAACTTTCAAGTCACTTTGACAACTTCTAGACCATAATTATTTAAAATCTCAATGTACAATATATGGATACCTACATCCTCAATTTGAATTACTTATTATGCTTGAAAATTTTTTATCCAGTAAATTAGTCCTTTTTTTATTTCCTCTATCATACTTGCGATTAAAATTTATGTACGTGACTGAACTTCACCTATAGTAAATATGTTTGGTTCTTTGTATCGAAATCATCAATCTACAAGAATTTTAGGTGCAACATGTGATCCAACTATTTAATTAAAAGTTTTATATCAAATGTCCTGACAAATACTTGTGTGTTTCTATAACGAGAGATTAATTAAAATGTAGTATGATTATGAAGTTTTTCTAAAATTCTCTATTGAGCATAAGATTGGAAAAGAATTAAATTAATATAAAAAGTTTCAACTCCCACATTTGTCCTTCAAAATAACAAGTCCAATCATCACAATCTTGGGCAGAAACAAGTACATAATTTGGGCAACTTGAACTAACGCTCTATATGATGTACTTTTATCAAATCAGGCATAAATATATCCCCACATTATCAAAATTAATGGCTCCCATTTGTTATCAGCTTCCATTTTATATATGTGTCCGCCATCAATTTTTGCTATGAGTTTCTCTAAAAAGGTATAGGGAAAAAAAATATTCTCGCCATCAATTCAAAATGCATTAAAAGATTAAACTATATATATATATATAATTTTGTCTTAATAATTTTTCTCTTTATATTTCGTCTTTATACTTTGATATACAAATCTTATAATTTATAAGATGGGTTGCTTATTAAGTTAAACAATGGAGTGATTGGTGATATTAATAAGTTAACATGACATTACGTATGATTGTTGACTTGGTGTCACGTACTTATTTGTGAACATCAAAATTGAAACAATTAAAAATGACCAAAAAAAAAAAAAATCTTACAACAAAATTTAAAATATGTGTGCGAGTTCCTATGAGGTAGTAAAAATTTTTTTTTTTGGTATATATATAGTTTTTCTATCCAACTAATTTTGGGTGTCACTAGAAACACGAGGCTTAGATTAGAGTTTGATGAAAAATAAAAGCACGGATAACCAAACGCTTTCCACTTATGTCACTATATTACTTAATCTCGACTCAAAACATTAGCAATATCTTTTAAAAGTTGTCGAATCAAATCTAACTCAAAAAAAGTCTTGAAAAGAATGTCAAGGATAATGTGGTGCTTCAAGAGATGGAAAAAATAAGTGGTTGGTGCCTCCAATGATAGATGTTCATATACTTAATTGATCTAAGACTTTGTGAGAGTCATCTTTCATTTTGTTGGAAGAAAACATAAAGCCAATATTATATGGTCAGGTTAGAGCTTTACTCTAAATTGTACTTTATTGTCTTTTTTCTTATAGATATTTCAATTATCCAAAAAAAAAAAAACATTTTGGCTATGATGCATTAATTATTGAATTTCACACCATAATGTTGCATGTAGATCCAAGATTTGTCAATTAATTGATTTGTGCAATGTTACCAAAGGAAATGATTTTTTTTTTTTTTGAGGTTAGAGCTGACCTTATTATTAGACATAATTTTATATTCATCGTAAAGGCTCATACTGTCGCTTAAAAAAATGTTAACACTGTAAATGGAAGCATTATCAGTGAATAATTTGAAAATAAAGAGAAGCTTTTTTAAAAAATTATATATATATATATATATAAAGATACATGACCTTCTTTCTTAATTGCTTTCTTTGTAGCTATTTCAATTTTTTTTCTTTTTAGTTTAACTATTTCAAAAGTTAGTGGTTTTGATTTCCAATGCAACGCCATAATTGTTGAACTAAAACGAAATATATACACTCTCTCTTAACTTGAATATAGCTTAACAATTAATACATAATAGGTTTTTTTTTTCTAAAGAATTAAAGGTTCGAATCTTCACCCTTATGTTTATAGTGTTACATTCTCAAAAAAAAAAAAAAGATTTTATTATTGGTTGTGTCCACATTTCTAATAAGGGGAAAGCATTTTCTACGTGACTATCAATTTGAAAATAGTCAATTGAATAATTGAAAAATATTCCATAATTTCTCTCTCATACCTCCCAAAAATCACATTATGTCACTCTCATCGAATAATCCCTTGAGAATGGAGCATTTAATAAGCGGTTGGATGATTTGGACACACCTAAGTAGCTAGCTACAAAATTGGAAATTATTTTATAGGAAGACTATAATTAATCACTCTATTTCATGTTTGCTTTTTTTAGTGTAACAACGTATGAAAGAAAGAATTTTAATTTCTAATCTTGTGACAAATTTTTATTTTTTTCTAATTGTGAACTATACTTAAATTATTTATTACCTACCTTGTTTTAAATGAGTTGAGGAGGAATGAGAATGGGGCATAATTTTTCTTAACAATTTGTTAAGATAATAAACATAACCGTGAATAATAATTTTTTTTTTTTAAAAAAAAAAAAGGTGAGAGTGGGACCATTTGAAACTGATATTATCGTACGGATGCGATTATGCGAATTGCGACACACGAAGCGTATGAGTAGTATTGAGTGGTACAAGCAGTGGGGCCCAGCCTAGCCACCAACGTTTAATCACCGAAATTTGGACGATAAATAAAAAATAAAAAATAAAAGAAGTGCAAAATGACCAAAAGGGCCTGAAATTTGGAAGACTATTTTGGCAACTGAGGTACCGCTGTGAGTTCTTTATCTTTTTTCAAATTCCATTGCATTATTATGGTTCACTGTCGCACCCTGTCCTTCAAACTTCCACAACTTACTCAATCATAAATGCCCACCATAAGCTCATAACCATAGCATATGTGTATCAAAACAACAACAAATCTTATTTTTCTTTCTTCAAGGGTTTAGGGTTGAATTTAACAATTGAGGCATGGATTTGACCTCTATGGACCAAAATTAATTCAAGAGCAGTATGAAACCTCACAAATGTCAAAGACAGATACGATAATGAAATTTAGTTAATAATGGACGAGATCATTAAAAAATATAGAACCAAAGAGGTTGAAGGTTTCATTCTTACAAATTAGAAAGCGGAATGAAGTTGACAAACATATTTGCGGTTCGTGCAAAACAACATCATTTGTTAAGAATGTGGATGGAAACTACCTACATTGAGTCGCCGGGCCCTTCGTGTTGATATACCCAACCTGGGTTGATTTTTTTTTTTTATGTTCTTTTTATAATCATAGAGATTAAATTGAAATTATACTCAAACCATAAGAACCAAGTTTGTAATTTAACCTATTTTAAGTTGGGTTAAGCTTTTCTTCTTGTCGAATATTTATTAGCTATGAGCATATTTTTGGTTGGAGAAGACCATTTTTTCGGTATTGGTTATTTTAATCATGTTGGGTGTTTTATTATTCAATTTATACTCTTATTTCTGAATTTTGTGGTTAGGTTCTAATATTTTCATGGTATGTTTGGGTGATTTATAACTTGATTTTGAACATATTTTGTTGTTTGAATTTTACTTGATTTATGAACAATTTTTTTACTCTAGTTTTGATGGGGTATTTTTACACTCCTCGTTCAAGTTTGAAGTTGAAATTGATATAATTCAAATCTAAAGTTCAAATTGACTAAATTAATATGCAAACCAAAATTGGAAAAAGAAAAAGAAAAAAAACCTCCCAAACCTAATTTGGGAGTTGATGATTGATATTTAATTATCTAAGTAAAGGTTTTTTTTAAAAAAAAAAATTAAAATTTTAATTTTAATTCATCCAAGTTAAATGAATATACCGAGATTAGATATATACAAACTAAATAACTAATATTATTTTCAAATGGGTTTGTTCAAAAAAAATTCATTAAAAAGTATTATTCTCAAAGGTATCTTAAACTTACTTTGAATATAGTATCAATCAATAGCATTGATTAATATTTATTATACTTAGTAACTGATTAGCATTTGATACGGTTTTTTTTTTTAATTCAACAATAGGGGGGGCGGTAGAGATTCGAATCCACCACCTTTTGAT
>JAOANK020630864.1:0-11731 GCA_026257165.2 Telfairia occidentalis
TTGTCGGACCAGGTTGGGATTCCATTCTCATTCTCATATTCCATTTGAATGGAGTCGATCCACTGTCCATGATAAATAACAAACTGTCTCATTGTACAAAAAGTATATTCCCAAGGATCACCACCTGTACCTCCATGCACAAAACTAGAGTGCTTCGGCTGGACTTGGATTTGGGTTGCAGGTGCAGCCTTGATTCTGCATACAAGAATATAAATTCTTTTTAACACTTTCAATTCTTATTTTTATTTTGAGTGTCAACCATATTCTATAATCTAGCTCCGTATCGTACTGATTGACTATTGATTAAATATTATCTTGTTTACTTGAATATAGCTTAGTCCTAAACCTCTAGGTTGTATATTGATTGACATTAATAATTGCTATGTGTAATTTCTATTTTCTTATATTTGAATATGTTTTTAGGTGATGTTTTTGTAATATTTTAGGTAAATTAGACTTGAATTGTAATTACTCCTACTATTAAATTAAAAATAACAAAAGAAACATTTAAAACTAATCACGACATTTGCGACATGTTTGAAAAGGCTCACAAAAAATATATATATATATTTTTTTCGAGAAAAAAAATTCATCTTTTACCTCTAAACTTGTCAAGTTATATCAATTTTGACCATAAGTGTTACAATTTTAACACTAAGTTCAACTTTTGCTAGTTTACCAGATTTTTTTTTTTGTTTTTGTAACTTCACTAGTTTAAATAAAATAAAGCATCGCATAAATATAAGTTTGATTAATGCAAACATTAACTATTGAATAATTTTTTCAAAACTCACCAATTTTAACAAATATTTAGTTCTAATACCATTTTTCTTTAAAATTATATCGTATTTGTTTTTTATATATATTTTATTACATTCGAGAATAACCTTTTTAATGATATTTTGAGAAAAAAATTATCAAAGATTGTAAAGCATATTACGTTTATATATTTGCCGATTCGAATATAGTTTATAAGCAATGAGGTGGGCATGACATACTTTTGTTTTGTACCCAAGTAGAGTCCAATTGCATCGAGGTACCAACCAGATCTGCCATGGACGCCAACAATGTCGGTCTCCAAAATTGGTAATGAAAATTTGGTTCCTTCCTCAACTCCAAAGGGCCCATAAGTTCTTTTATTCGTTTTCAGTGTGAGCGATCGAATCACAGTGGCGGCAATTCCCCAAGCATGTATGTCGCCATAGTAGCCATCTAGAGAAACAAAATGCTCATCCGGAAATTCTAGAACAACCTACCATTAATCCATTGAAATTGAAGTTGAGAATTAATTATTCCAACAAATTAAACCAGTTATTAGAGGATTTGATGCATGATTTAGGGGTAACTCAACCTCTGATTTGAAACTTCCATCTCTGCTACCATGCTTCTTGGACCAATCCAATTTCCCATATTCATCCTCATATTGCATTTCAATGGTGTGGATCCATAGTTGATGACTAATCACCAGCCGTCTAATGGACCGAAAGACACGCTCCCAAGATTTCCCCCCTTTGCCTCCCCACGGTCCCAAGCTCAAGCTACTCAGCTCCCTTCTGCATAAACACAATAATCTCAATTGAATACAAATTATGCATAAACAGAGAAGTTTATGTTATAGATCAAGGTTAAAGATAATGCCTACTTTGAAATTGGCTGAATGTAGAGTCCAATTGCATCAATATACGAACCACACTTGCCATGGAAGCCGACGATCTTAGCCCCAATAATTGGGAATGAAAATTTGGTCCCTTCTTCCTTCCCAAATGGTCCATAACTTTTTCTATTAGATTGGAGAGTCAAGGAACGAATCACATCCAATCGATTTCCCGACCTACCTATGTGGCCGTAGTAACCATAAATTGAAATTAGATATTCGTTCGGGTAATCCAAAACAACCTGCAATGCAAATTCATCGAATCGACAAAACGAATTAAAGACGATTCAATGCGGATTCAATTTAGGGTTTGGAAATGTTACATCAGAAAGGGAGCCCTCGTTTCCGCCATGCTTAGAACGCCAAAATGGTTGCCCGTTCCTATCATACTCGACTTGAATAGAACAGATCCAATCTCTGTGATAAATTTGAAGGCGTCTGACGGTGGAATGAGCTCTGTCATCCCATTCATTCTCGCCATCTTGGTTACCACGAATCTCAATCTTCACCGTCGTCTTCGAGGGGCCCGCCTCGTCTTCCTGCACCAAAAAAATGGTGAATTAGAAATTCGTCCTCATCCTCAATTACCAGCTGCTAATTCTAATTACTCACCATTCTCTGTAGAGTTGCGGCTGCAAATTACAGGATTGAATTTGCGATTGCGAGAAGGATCAGAAAGATGACAATCGAGAGAGAGGTTTTAGAATTATATTGGATTAAGGTCAATGTAAAGCACACCATAACGAGTCCCATCCCACCTAATTCCAGCCGCCTTCATATTCTCTCCATTAACCTTCGGGAAATTTTCTTATTTAGTTTACACTTTACACAGAGTAAAAAAAAAAAAAACATTTTAAGGTTTGAGTTTAGTTCCATTTCCCCTTTTAAGTTTCAAAACATTACACTTTATCCCTAAGTTTTGAATTTAGTTACTAGTTGGTTCCTAAATTTTGAATTTAACTTCTATTTAATCCTTTAGTTTTAAAATATTGTACTTTTACTCTTGAATTTTCACTATTACTCACTTTTGGTTTCTAACATGACAGAAATGTTAGTAATGAGTTAATTTATTACTATAATTTTTACTAAATTATCTATTTAAATATTATAAAAAATAATATTTTTATTATGTAAACATATAAATAATATAAATTTATATTAAATAAATCCATCACATTCTCTAAATGTTACTAATAATTATTATGTTGCGGACCAAAAGTAATTATTAGTGAAAATTCAAAGGTAAAAGTGTGAAACATTTTGAAATTTAGGGACCAAATAGAAATTAAACTCAAAATTCAAGGTTGGAAATATAACATTTTGAAACTTAGGTACCAAATGATAATTAAACTCAAAACTCAAGAATAAAAATACAACATGTTGAAACTGGGGGACTAAATAAAAACTAAACAAAAACTCAAAAACTAAAAATGTATTTTTTTCCAAAAAGAAAAGAAAAGAAAGATAGGTGATGTGAAGAATGTTTCTTTAACATTTTAAAATATTTTCTAATTTTTTAAATTTAAATTATAAGTTTTCTTCCTGTATTTCTTTATTGCTATTTAGTCTTTTAAGCTCTAATTACTAATTATTTTTAATTAGTCAATCCAAAATAGATAAAGTATTTATTACAATTAATGGTTGGACTCCAATCATGGAGTTGTTGAACTAAAAAACCCTTTTAATTACAATTTTAAAAAACTTTGTATTATGTTCATCTTTGTTATTTATTTATAGAAGGCTAAAGTTAACAAATTTATTTTTCAAAAATATTAACTACATTGATGGCACGAGAAGAGATTTCAAACAACAACTAAGGATATATCACATTAATGTTTATTTCTTTTTTAGTACATCACATTAATGTTTCATTAGTGATATTAACATTAAAAAGAAAGATTTTTTCTTTAAGTTTAAAAATTAAGTTGAAGGAAATGTATTTTGAACTCAGGAGAGTAATAACTTCTTGAAAACTATTTAATCTTTCAATATCTATTGATGGTAACAATGCCCCAATAGTGACATTCATAGGCCAAGTTGTCATACTCATAATCTGCCCATAGAGACAAAAAATTAAAATTTTCATTGATTCATTACACTAACTCTATTAAGAGTAAAGAGCATAAAACTATTATTGAGTCGAAAGAATCTAGAGTATTCCAATGGAATGAAGATACGAACCAAACTTTTCATGGATACCGATGACTTTCATTCCCTTTGGTGGGATTGAAAAATTTGAATGGCATAGATACATTTCTGATGATAAACAGCGAATGCTCTAATTGTTGAGAAAACTTCTTCTTTCCATGGATTCCTGCCTTTACCTCCGTACAGTCCCAATGTTATATGAAGGGGCTACTTCCAAATCACCCAATGTTAATTTCTTAATATAGTTTGACTAACCATGGTTGTTTATTTATTTATATAGTTTGCCAATTAAACATATTTCAACCATTATTGTCAAACCGAGTATAACTTAATTAGTTAAAGACACATGTTAACCAAAGATTATAGGTTACGCTAATTCGATCAATCAATAAAGCATCTACAATTAAGGTGATTTAATACTCACTTTTTTTTTTAGTGCTGATTTTGATTTTTAAAGATATCAATCTTAAACACGCTTTTTCATTTAGAGTGTCATGTAATCAATAAGTATTTTTAAGAATTTTGATTAAACATTTAACCAAGGTTGAAAATATTATTGCAACTAATAAAAATATTTTTAAAATAAAATAGAAAGTACCGAAATATTTTATATGATTAAGCCTCGAGAAGAGAAGGTTGAAAAAGTTGACATGGCTACTTACTGTATAACTGACCGTTCGTAGAGTCCAACTCCACGAGAGTAAAAGTTACGCTTCGTATAGCAAGCTTCCCCTGTTTTACCTACTGGTGGTAACAGCGCCCAACCGCGTGCACATTGAACTTGCAAGCGCCGCATCGAAACGCCAAATTGTCAGCACACGATTCACCGCAGCCACCGCAACCGCCGCCGTCTTCTTTCCCTTTCATCACCAGACTCAGCGGATGGCGGTGACCTTCATGAGTCTTTGATTTCACAAACGGGAACTCCCCAAGAGCGCAACTCGTATGCGCCACAAAACCGCACGTGCGGCATCTGTAGGACCACACCCACGGCTCTCTCTCCTCTTCACAGATATCGCAGTAATGTTCCTCTCTTTCCTCTTCCTCTACAAACGTCAGGTTTAAACGATGTGGGTCGAATCCGTATCTCAGTGTAAGTGGCAGTGTCGCACAATTTGCATCCAAATGGAAATTGCAGCCCACACAGCGAAGCGATGCTCTGTTTTTCACCCCCTCCCCACACGCCTCGCAATTGTGTTCTTCATTGGAGCGGTCGAGAGAAAGAGGATGTTGGTGACTTGGATGTTTGAATGGGATTTTGATCGAAGCGCATCGAATGTCGAATGTGGAGTGACATTTTTTACAGTGGTAAGCGAAGCCATGGAAATGTTGAAGACAAGCTTCACATTGGAAGATGAAATTTGGGATTGAGATTAGAGTGAGCATATGTTGATGGAGGAAGTGGGTTTTGGTAATTTTGCAATGCATTCTTTGTGGACGAAAAAATCACACTTTTTACAGCCGTAAATTGGACCTGAAAGGCACTTCATACATCCATCACAAATTACTCCATCTTCCCCAATCTCCTCGGGGAGGAAGAATTTCAAGTTATGTGGATGAATGAAATGTCGAATGCGCATGGGCGTGGAGTGAGGGTCGAGGCGCTGGCTTTTAGCACAATCCAAATGGGTAAAATAGTTGCAATTATAGCAACCATATCCAGCATATTTCAATCTCCATTTTTTCACCGCAAATTTTACAAAGAATCTTCTTGAATTCATCATCACAAAAGTAAGCGAGTGTAAGATCATGAAAATGGTGTCCAAATGTCCTTAGCGTCAATGGCAATTCAGCACATTTTCTATGAACCAAAAGATGACAGGTCTCGCAAAACCACGGAAATTCCTTAGTCTCTTTCTTACCACATACTCGACAATCAAGCATGGTGAAGTTGTGTTGGTGATCGAACGACTGTAAGCACGCCACGTGGAGGAAGAATTTGCAGAGGGGACAATGGTACGCGAACTTTCTGCAGTCGTTTCTGCAACTACTGCACACGAAAGTCGCAAAGCTAATGTTGGGAAGAAGGAATAAGGGAGGGTGGTGAAAATGAAGGTCGTGCAATTGGCGTCGCAATTCCGCGCATTGCTGGTGGAAATGGGCGTCGCATTGAGAGCAAAAATAAGAAGCGCCCGATTTTATAAGGAGTTCACAAACGTAACAAACTACTTCGATTCTGATTTTGATTTCTCTGTCTTGTTGTTGCTGAAGCGTCAAGAGATGTGGGTGGCTGAAATGTCGAAACTGATTATTGCCGGTCGTCCGCCGTAAGAAGGTGGAGGCATGATTGATGGAGATGGAAGTTGCAGTCGGCGGCAGAGCAGCTGAACGCCGGCGGCCGTAATGGTTGACGGCTGATTCACAAGCTCAAACTCCATCTCTCTCTCTCTCTTTCTAACTTGCTCCAACCAAGATGGAAAGGATGGAGAAAAACCAATAATTCATAACCGCTAATAAAGGATTCTTTGGAAAAAAAAATGGATTCACGTAGCGAAATGGAAAAGAGTATTGGGGTTTTGAAGGCAATTGAAGAAGATGAAGGTCTGCAGATACGGCTTTCCGCCATGGGCATGCAAGTAATTACGATCTGGATATTCTGGAATTGCCCTATCAAAAGAGAAAAATTGATGAAAATTATTGGGAGATTGAGATTGACGGCAATAAAAGAAAGGGGAATAATGGGTACCAAAGTAAAATTGGCGTCGGACGGAGGGAGTAGCGTGGCATTACTCGTAAGAATCTTATCCCTTTGTGGAAGTTTGTGAATCAAACAAATCTGATCTCATACAAGTGTCAATTTCTTTCGTACAAAATTTAGAAAATGAAAAAAAAAAAAGAAAAGAAATTAGTAATTTTAGTAAAGGAAAAACTCAGTTTTCACAGTAAAATTTTAATATCATTAAATTATATCTTAAATTTAAACGTTATAATTTTTAGTCTCTATTCAATTTGTAGTAATTGATTCACTAATTTTAAAAAATAGGCAAAAAAATCTCAAAAATCACGAAATTAATGACAATAAAACTTTTCACAATATTAAATTTGATTAATACAGAAAATTCACCAAAACTTAGACATTTCAATAATATTCATGCAAAACAGAATACAACCTCCAGTAGAAATGACAATAAATTTAGAAGAAAAAACTAATATTCTTTAGTTCAAGGAAACATAAGAATTGAGAATTGAATTTCCGACCTTTTAATTGAAGATAATCTAAATCAATTAAGTTATGTTTAGATCTACAAGAAAAATTCATTCCATCAATATCAAGTATGAAATAAATATCTTATTTTAATTAAATTAGAAAATGGTTCACAAATCAACAAATAGATCATACAAAAATTAATCAACAATATCAACAAAGCAATCAAGATCAATAAAAATTTGGTTCCATTTTGAACTCCAAACGGCTCATAAGTCCGTCCTCGTAGTAGCCATGAATTGAAACAAGTTGCTCATCTGGAAATTCCAGAACAACCTGCCATTCCATTTGAATCCTATGATACCATTCGAACTGTTTTTTTAATTATTAATCTGAAAATAAGATTATCCAATGATGAACAATGCAAGTTTCAAGTAAAATGAAAATGATTTGGACTAACCTGTGATCGAGAACCTCCATTCCCACCATGTTTCTTAGACCAAACCAACTCTCCATTTTCATCCTCATATTCCATTTGAATGGAAACGACGATCCACTGTTCATCATTGTAAATCATCAACTGTTTTGATTGCTTGAAAAATCTCAATCCATGGTTCCCCATCTTCGCCTCCGTATTCTCCCAAACTAAAATGCTCAGGTTGAAGAAGACGTTGACGCTCAGGCTGGGGCTCAACCTGGTTGGACCTTGTTTCAGCGCTAAGGAACCAAGTACTCATTATAAACTTCAAGTTGAAGATTATGCGCAAGATTAAAAGTTAATGGCGGGCTATGGCATACTCTGAAATTGGTTGTACATAGACTCCAATTGCATCGAGGAACCATCCAGACCTGCCATGGAAGCCGACGAGGAATGAAAATTTGGTTCCCTCTTCCATCCCAAACGGTCCGTAAATGTGTCTATTGCTTTCTAGAGTTAGCGATCGAATCACAAGATTTCTTCTCAATGATGTGCCCTATGTCGCCGTAGTAGCCGTGAATTGCCGAGTAATCTAAAATAACCTGCAATATAATCATTCGTCGGTTCAAGAAAATGAACAGAATTAGAGGATTCTAAGCTGGATTGAAGGGATTCAATTTAGGGTTAGGGTTTGGGGAGACCTCAGAAGTAAAACGTTTGTTTCCGCCATTCTTGGGAGCCCAAATTGATTCCCATTCTTAACGTACTCGAAACGAACAGAATAGATCCACTTTCTATGATTAATCCGAATCCGTCTGACGGTGGAATAAACTCTGTCATCCCAATGACGCCCACCCTCTTCGCTCCCTCAAATCCCAATCTTCACCGCCGTTGGCGAAGTAGAAGCCTCTTCATCGTCCTGCACCAACGAAACGGTCAATCGATAATTACTCGCCAGAGAACTCAGAAGCCATCGCACTCTAAAATAGCAGGTAAGGTAACAAAATTATAGTTATCATCCTCTGTAGATTCCTAGAACAGAGTTGAGACTGAGAGAAAGGTTTTAGGATTAAATTGGATTAGTTGTAATGTAAATGTAAACACAGTATCAAAGTGCGTAGAAAAATGAGTCGAAGGGAGAGAGACAAGATCGAAATGTGACCCACTTTGATTGAGATATCTCTAGACTCATGGAAATTTTGATTTTTCTGGGGTTTGATTCCCTTCTTTTTCGTCTCTTTTAAGATGAAGTGAGATATCCATTACACACGATTGTTTGATCAAATTTCTCCATGAATTTGAGATTATCTATCACTTCAAGCCGACCATATGAGGATTATATGGTGACTCCAGTACAAGGCAAGTATGAAATTGAATCACTTCTTGAAAGTTATTTTGCCTTGGAGTATCTGTTTGTGGTAACACTGCCCAATAGCGTGGACATTGAACTTGCAGCGGCGACATTCATAGGCCAAGTTTCCAGCACAAGGTTTCCCACAGTGCCCACAATCAGAGTAATTCACATTCCCCTTTGTCACCAGAGCCAATGGATGCCTGTGAGTCTCATAAAATCCATACTTCAGCCATGGATACTCCCCAAAAATGCATTCAGGGTGTGCAGCGAAACGACACATCTTGCAGTAGTAAAAACACACAGAGCGGTTCCTCTCTGCTTCGCATACATCACAGTAATATTCACCCGTTTCATCTTCCGCACCGAAAGTCAGATCCAAATAATGAGTATCGAATCTGCATCTCGCTTGCAGTGGTAGAGTTGCGCATCTGTAGTCCAAAGAGAAGTTGCTGCAGCCAATGTCGCATTCGAACACCGTCTTGTTGCTCTGGCCACAGCCATGACATTTTTGACCATCGATGTTCTGCGCAAGAGACAGGAAATGTTGGTGGCTCGGATGCTCTAATTTCCTTGTTGGGGTCAGAGCGCAGCGAATGTCAAGTGTGTAGCGACATTCTTCACAGTGGTAGGCATAGCCATGGCAGAACTGCAGACAAGCATCACACTGGAATATGACATCTTGGGTTGCAATTGCAATGAGAGTTAAAGGATGACGATGGAGCAAGTGCCTCTTCGTTTTTGGCAAATCAGCACAGTCTTTGTGGAGAAAGAAATCGCAGCTTTCGCAATTGTAAGATGGCGTAGCTGCTAAGATGGGTCGCATACAGCCATGGCAGTGTTTATCATTGTCAGTGCTGCTCTCTTCATTGGAGAGAATTAACTTATGTTCACAATTTGAATGGAGAATGTCGATGGCTAAAGTCCCATCTTGTATGTCGATGGAGTTGAAGGGCGAAACAATGCCATCTTCTTCCATCATTTTCTGTCTTGCACAGCTCAAATGAATGACATAACTGCATTTGAAACAGCTATATGCTGCACATTGAGGTTCCACCATCTTTCTGCAGATTTCGCAGGCTAAATTGTTATGACCCTCAACTGGAGGGTGAGAGTAAGTAAAATTGAGCAAACAGTCGTGTCCGACAAATTCGAAAGATGAGGGCAATTCAGCGCATTCCTTATGAGCCAAAAGATGGCAGGTGCTACAGAACCAAGGGAAATCATCGCTCTCCCAACCACATAATAGGCATCGAAACCAAATAGAATTGCGGAGTCTGGTGAAATCGTGCTCGTGATGTGAAGATGACAGACACGTTACATGGAGATTGAAATTACACTGAACACAACTGTACACGAACAACGGGCATCGATTTTTGCACCTATTGCAGAAAGATTGAAGGGTACGATAGGGAAAAAGGAACAGCGGGTGACGGGGATGATCGGGATGCGATATCTCTCGCCGCAGCTCGGCGCAGTCTTGATGAAAGCGGATATCACAGCGACGGCAAAAGTAAGTGGAACCAGAAACGACAAGCTGTTCACATAGATGGCAAACAACCAGCTTCATTTTGCAACTACTGATCTCCCGCTCGAGGATCAAAGGATGCGGATGGCTGAAATGTTGATAAGCTTGGTCGGCCATCTGGTTCACGCCGCTCTGTTTTGTGTCTGCGATAGCGCATTTGATGTCAATGATGAAATCGCAATTGGGCTCCTCGCAGATGTAGATGCTATCCCTCGGTTTCTGCCAGCAGCAATAGCAATGGTCGCAGTTGATTTTGGCGCGGAAAAGTGGATGATGCGGATGGAATCGGGATCGAATTTGATCAGGACAGTCGATGCAAGATTGATGAATGTAGAATTTGCAGTCGGAGCAAATGAAAGCTGGGGGATACAATGCTTCATTGCATTCACAGCACAACATATCTTCTTCTCCGTTGTTTGTTCTTCCTTCTATGAACGTCAATGGGTGCGGGTGCGGCTTCTCCAAAAGCTTCAACTTTTCCATATCTCTAATTCCTCTTCCTCGCTCAACCAAGGCTTCTTTTCATGGAATTAATAGATGTAAGGGGCATTTTCGTAAATTTACAGTAATTAAGTAAAAATAAGAAGAAAATGGGAGGAAGAGGCACGTGGAAGTGAGTTGTGATTTGTGAATGGTATGTGTGTGGGCTGGCATGTGTAAGGTTGAAGTTTATTTTTTAAAAAAATAAAGAAAAATAAAATGGTTTAATTTTGAAAAGAAGAGAAGAAAAAGAAGAAGAAGAAGAGGGGGGAACCAGAGGGAAAGAAATGAAGTTGGTAAGTTTTGTGAAGTTTATGGGTCATATATTGAGATTTTAAGGAGATATGGTTGAGTTTGAACCAGAAAAACCATAAAGAGAGTATTTTGTTGGTTTTTGGTGGGTTTTTCCTTAAATCTAAAAAATCTTTTATGTAATTTGTTCCAAATCAAGTAGAGAGAAGAATGAAGTTGCTGCTTCGATATTGTTTGTTAGACATAAAAAATTTTCGTTAAATATTGGAATTTGTTTGTTGATTGAAATAAAAAAAAATCGTGCTGGAACCATAGGGATTACAGAGGAAGGAAGAAGAAAATAAAATAAAGAAATAAAATGAAAAAAAAAAAATTGTGGCTTTTGGAATTGATAACAGATGGGAAAGGAGAAGAGATGGGCTTTAACCTTTGAAGGAAGAAGATGAGGTTGGTGTGTGGAGGGAGAAAAGAGAAGTTAAGTGTGAATGAAAAAAAGAAAAAGAAATAAATGAATTTGGTTTATTATAATAGAACATCACTTGGGAAGGAGAGAGGGATGGAAGAGTAAATAAAAATGGTATATGAGCCTCACATGAAAATGAGGGAAAGCAAATTATGGAAAAAGAAAAATAAAAGGGAATTTGGTAATTTTGGTACAATCATTGAATGAAGAGAGATAATGTGGTTTCTAATTAGAAAATTCATTTTTCTTAAATATATTATTGGTGGAGCTAAGTATTTACCAATTTGCTATT
>JAOANK020630967.1:0-11730 GCA_026257165.2 Telfairia occidentalis
CCTGCTACCTGTTCAACAAATCATCCATAATTTAGTCATGTGTTAATATACCACTTAATTCAGAATGATACACTAGAGCAAAGTATGCAAACGTAATAATCTCACTGCACAACCATGCTATTCTCGTGCTATGACACTATAAGAACACTCAAATATTCGATATTGGAGGCATAATAACTCTTTTTTGGCGAGTTAACAATGTTCTATCAATTTTTGGATAAAGGGGAATAGGATTATCCTCCTGAATACGTCGCATACACAAAAAATAACATGAAAAGAAAAAAACAAGTACAAATATGCCCTAGATTAAGGTCTACTAAAACGCTTCAATAATAAAAGAATTAAATATGATAGTCTCTGACAATGTCGCCAAAAACTTGATCACACCTCACTATACATCACCACAAGTGCACGGGTCAATCGCAGTATAAAATGGTCGTGAGACCGAGTATCGTACCTAGAGATCAGATTTCTAATTCTTCTCATTATTGATTCATTTTTTTGATTTTATCCAAGGATATAAAGATCATGCAACGATTTCTATTCTAAAAAGTAAGCAAACAAGCATGCTAAGGGTAGAAATTCGACAAACATGACAGTTCTAGGGTATTAGTGTTGTCAGCGGCACAACTAACTAATTAATTCAACTCAAGAGATGCATTTTCATGCTTATTTTCTAAGTCTAGGATTTATTAATCCAAACTTTCTCCTTTCGAGGTTCACCGACTGTCACAATTAAATTTCAACAAAATCTCTTGTAATTAGAAACTAAAAGTGGCATAACAATAACTCATTATCGACCTCGAACACTCCCCTATCACTATCTTTCATGAAGGAATATTAGTCTAAACTCCCAATGCCTAAATTACTACCCTCTCTATCAAGCAAGGCAATAATTACAGCGGACAAACACTTATTGGCCAAATAAATGCAAGCATTAAGTGCTAGAATTTAGGGAGAAAAAAAAACAACAGTCAATGCATTCAAGAGTCGAATAATACAATTAATTATCTATAAGACAACCAATGCCCTAAAACTAAACTGATTAACCATTGTTCATAGCAGAAAACAACCCAGCAATTTACAGAATAAAAAAAAGAAGAAAAGAGGACTTTTAGATTGATTCTTCTCTGTCTCTAGCTCTGAACCGATCCCCGTGCTCTCGATTTTCACCCCCAACACTTGAGAGACCACCACTAAGCTTCAACACTAAAGCACACAAAACTTCTAAATTCAAGACCCTAAAATAGCACTTTTTGAGTGCTATCACAACCTTATAAACTTCAATGGAAAGTGATAGTGGAGAGGTTAAAGTTCAAAAGCAAGCTTTAGTGTCCTTTGCAATAGGAAGGTATAAAAATGAGATTATGTGTTTTGTTGCCCCTATCCAAGCCGAAGATTATTGCTTTGAAGGCCTTGACAATTCGATAAGAAAGTGTCCTATGACGATTACTTGAATCGTTATTCATTTGAACATAGTGGGAGGAAGACCACTTTATTACCATTAACTCCCAAAGAAGTTTTCAAGGACCTACAAAAGTTGGAGTAGAGACATCAAGAGTCCAAGAAGGAATTGGACAAGGTAAAAGCTAAAGATAAGGATACAAGTGTTTGATCTTACTTAAACGCCCTACTTTAGTTTAATTCTATGATTTGCTTGATCTTTTGTTTGCTAGTGTTTTTGTGATAGGAAAGGAAAAAATCCAAGAAGGTGGACCCAAACTCGTTGAACCCATGAGTTTGGAAAGTAAAGAGGAAGCAAAAGAAGAGAGAAAGATTGTTGAGAGGAGCACACGCCAAAAAGACTTGCAAATTACCCACAGCAAGGATTGGATTGGAGAAAATTTTTCTTACTCTTGTTGTGTCCAAGGTAAATTTCGAGTCGATTTAGTTGTCAAAATTTCTAACTTAGCTCGTTTTTGTGTACGTAACCCTTCAGATACAAGGACCAATCTTCTTCAAGAAGGAGGAGATGATGTGATTATGAGTAGCCCAAGATTGAGTCACAACAAGTCTCCAATGGCCATACGAGCTTGATGGAAAGCATTCAGGGAAGAAGAAGAAAATTGCTCATAACATTTCCTAAAAATAACTTAGAAGACAGTGCCTTAATGTCATGAAGCATTGCCTCACTGCCCAACATCTGACCTTGGCACTTGTACATCGCTCGTAAGCCTGCGCGCCACCGTACGCATCTGTACTACGGCGCCTAGCATCGCGTGCCTTTTGCTGCCGCCCAACAACATGTGCTCATGCCAAGCTAACCTCTCAATTACCTGCGCCCGTGCCCATGCTAACCTCACAACGAATTGTTTACGCCATGCCTACTGTATGCTTGAGTGCCCCATCACGAGCACCCCATGCTGACCTACGCGCACGCCTATGCCAATGCCCTTGCACCCTTGTGTTCGCCTTATCAAATCCCAACCGCTCATGCTTGCACACGGCCCTATGCCTCACGTGGCCTTGTCTACCTGCCAAGGAACCTTATAGCAACCTGCCTTGGCATGCCCCAATTGCCCATGTGTCATGCATGTGGGCCTTTTCCATTTGAGGAATCATTATAGCAATTTTATTTTTGAAAATCCTTCTAGAAGCTAGATATTATTGCTAGAATAAAACTTTCCTTCAGATTTTATTGCATTTTCCAAAATAGGAAAATAGTTGATTTTATCCCTATTTATTTTGGAAATTTATTTGATGTCACAAGCATTATAGGAAAAGATTTCTTTATGTATTTCTTTCCCATTTCGAATCTTTTGACTTCTATAAAATTTTGAATGAAATTTGTACTTGATAGTTTTAGTTAAGTTGAAGTTTTATGAATGGATTTTTTAATTCTTTTTCGAAAAGAATTGTCAAGTTGCAGAGCAATTGAACCCTACCCATCTTCTCTGGTGCGTTGCTTAGAGGAGTAGAGAAGCATTCAAGTTTTCTTGGTCATCAAACTTGTGGATTGTTTCCTCATGGAGTCAAGAGGCTTGTGAATAGTGCATATGTATTCAAGTCCTTTCCTTCCTTATTTTGACTACTAAAGGTAAACCGATTCTGACCCTGCTTTTGGGTTTATTAAACTGACTTCAGATTTTAGTGGCTTTGTTGTCTAAGGGTTTGAATAACCAAGGGGTTCCTTGCACCTAGTCCACTAAGGTTTTTGGGAACTTTGTCGTGGGTTGAACTTTAGTGCCTTGGTCATGGAGGCTTGTTGCGCTAGCCGCTTGCAAGGACCTTTGCACGCATCATGAATATTCATTACAAAGTCAAGAGTTTCAGCATTCATCACATATTCAAACCAAGCAAATGGATGTTCATGCTAGCTCATGTACACACTTTTGAGGACACTTTTAACACATTAATACACAATTCAAGGTAGTTCTAACTCTTATTCTAAGAGTTAACACCCTCCATTGCCTATATTTAAGCTTATAGAGTCGCCACTGGTCAGCTCCGTCATCATTTGGGCCACCTTCGCCTCTCCACCACGTTCTTTACATATGGTTGCGTCTGCAAGGGTTAGGCAGTGGAAATGTAGGTCTCTTTTGGCTTCGGTGAAACTGTTCAATTGACGTTTGTCGTTCCTTGAGTGTTTGGAAAGAACGAGATGTGATTCTGCCTTCTCAAAGTTTGAATTGGCTTATTTAAATCGATATCCCCATAAATGGTGCCAAATATTTTTGCACGAAATTTCCTTGAACTCGTGATGATGTGGAGATTGTCGAAGCAAGATACAAATAGATAACCAGCTCTAGTGTGAGGCTCTGTCAACCACACTGCAACACTCAAGTTAGTAGGGTTTATGAGTGAATTGCGAAGTCGATAATATGATCACGTGTACCCCAAAAGTCTCAGCGTTAGCATTTATAGGGAGCGTTTAGGAGGCAGATGAAACCATTTAAGTGAGAATCATGCTAGATCATGGGCATAATATCATATCACTGGATTTTAATTACATTGGTCGGTATGATCATCGACCGTTTCCTTGACATTGGCATCATAATAGTCCCCTTACGAGGTGAGCTCGGTGGTCGGAACATGCGCTTAAATCAGACCTTTCAGTGGTGCCAATGGTAGGCAGTGATGTGGGCTTTCTTTAAGCCACGTGGCCTTTTAAGGTCGTTCCATGTGTAGTGTTGGATTTTCACCCATGACACTCACCTTGTAGAGCAATTTTTAAATCATGAGAGGATGTTTGACAGATTCTTCTTAACTCTTTCTTGACTTGAACTTCAATAGATTTTAACTCCATTTGTTTACGGTTTTGGTGGATGCTAAGAGTTGAAATTCCCTATAAACATCTTAGAAAAGTGCAAACACTTGGAAAAAATAAGTTAATTTGAAGGTAAGGATCTTTACACAATAATGTCTTAAGACTGGACTGTTGCTTGTACAAAGTGAAGAAAAAAATTCAATGATAACTACACCAAGGATTTGCAAATGTACACAGTCAGCAGCAAGTGATGAATATTTATATCGTCTCCACAGAGATTAGTGGTAAATTCCAACTTATTCTAACTTCAATTTTCAGTGAATTTAAAAATGAACAAGTAAACGATTGTGATTTTTGTGTTAACTAATGTATGACTAAAATAAATGACAAAGTAAAAGGAATGCTTTCAGATTGTAACAATATGAATGAATAGGCTTAGATTAAGGTGTAATGTTATTTTCTTTGAGGTAGAATGCTGAAGCAAAATAATTGTAGAATTGAATCATACAACAATAGTCTCGGAATCCTCCCAAATTTCTTAAATATCTTAAGTTAACTCTCATTAACCTATATGAATTAAACATTTTGTATTTGTGCATTAGGTGAGTGATTATCCCTACTTAGCCATCAACTAACCTAATCAAGAGGCTAACATGTTTTAAAGGCTACCTACTCTTCTTATTTTCTCATAAGACATAGAGAAACTATCCATGCATGTTGGCTAGACATACACAAATATTCAGCAATAAAAACACCCTTGAAACAATTCAATTCAACAAACTTTACTTTAGTTCTAAAACAATTCAATAACATCACCCTTAATCCTCACTTGAAGGTGATTAGTTCATACTACAATACCAAAAAGATAGAAAAACTAGTAATAACAATGAGTTCATAAAGACATGTGTAGTGTAGAATTTTGTGCTCGAATAAATATTCTAAATGATTCTTCTGTTTTGCTTCAACTTTCATTGACAGTATGTTGTTCTGCAACTTCTCATTCGTTTTGATTCCTCGGCTTCAGTCCTCGTGCAGAAAAATAGTAGAGGAAGTCTCTAAGTCTAAACTCTCGATAATTTAACTCTACAATGATTCTCCAAAAACAACTAAACATGAGGGTGATTGATTCGATGACTTATTTTTCTTTTTATAAGGCTTCTCTTGTGATTGAGAAACTTATTAGGTCAAATATCCACGTGTCATTCATCTCACAACTGCTAGATTTCAAAAAGAAAGATTTTTTGTCCTTTATTTGAATTCTCGTTATTTTCACGCAAAATATTTGCCTCTATTTTGCTACAAAAATGGTCGATCAATATTTTAGCAGTTTTTTTCTAGAATAATGCTCCCTCATTCATATGCTGACAAAATAGCTCAAATAGTAACAAATAAGTATGAATATCTCAATAATCACTCAATTGGTGCTTCAAACAGAATAATTCAACAATATAGGAATTCTCAAGAGTTCTCAATGCAAAACGAAGGTAAACCTAGCAATCCTATTAACAAAACATAGACACTTTATTAATTAAAGGGCTGAAATGCACCATAAAAGAATCCTAATAACTTCCTTTAATTTGGAGAGTTATCATGGACTTATAAGGCATAGTGGATCTCACTCTCTTGCTTTTAAATTTCTTCTTTCAACTCGAACACAACAATATTTACATCATGCTTGAATGGTACAAGAGTAGAACTAATACAATTATATGATACTTTGTTATCTAATGTACTAGGGTCAATATGCATGACATCACAAGATGTGTCTTTAATCAAGCTACGTACTTTTAACAAAAGGTATCTCTACACTTAATACTTTGCAATCTAATAAAATGGAATGAACATGCAAAGAATCACAAAATACTTATTTTTCTAATTCATTACTCTTCTTCTCAATATTAGACATGGAGTCATTCAATACTTTGAATTCCAATAAAGTTAGGATAACATGCATTGAATTTCAAAGTATTTTTTCATTACTTTCTTCTTCAAGAACAGATATAAATTCATGCAACACTTTTCTACCACTAGTGTAGAGGTAAATCATACATAGTTCCACAAAGTACATCATGCTCTCTATTTTCTATAATTGGGATTAAAGTACGCAAACTAAGCATTTCTAAAATTGGAGTCACATTAAAAATAGGTTTAGGATTAGTGTACCTTGAAGTTTCTCTTTGATGTCTTCTTTCAGCCTTTTCGCCAATGTACAACATCTCTTCTAAGCTAGTACAAGGTTGAATCTCTTCTCTTTTGGAAATTCCCTTGACAATCTCTCCATTGAGTCCTTGGTAGAATCGGTTCATGATGGTCTCCTCATCTTCATATGGATCAAGCTCCTCAAGTAATGAACATATCTCATCATAATAGGTTTTCACACTCTTGCTTCCTTGTCTCAACTTTTTTAACTTGATGAAGGACTTAGGAATAAAGTGCTTCCTCATTATGGGCTTTGATTTCTCTCCATGAGACTTGCGAATGGGCTTGGTGCCTTTTTCTACTCAAAAACAAAGAATTTCATCATGTTAAAGCATAATCTTTATGACATTTAATAAGAACTCTTACCTTGATGCCATCATTACAATAATGTCTCTCAAAGATGTTTTCAATTTCATTCTTCCAACTAAGGTACTTTTGCGGATTGTTGCTTCCATGGAACATTGGAACTTTGATTGTAAAACCTTTAAGTTTGTGACTAATATAGTGTTCTTTACCTTTCTCCTTAAGGTGCATGATCTTATATTCCTTAAGATGCTCAAAAGAAGGTTAGATAAACACATATATGAAAACTTCTTACTTCAAGCCCTCACTTTTGTGGAAATACTCAACTCTCTTTCTTTGGTAGGCTCTTTGTAATACTTACTCTTGTATGTACTCAGGACCGTAAGGATGCACTCAAGCTTGCTTGCTTGTGACAAATCAACACTCAAAGAGAAATAGGCTGGCAAGTACATGTACAAGTGACAAGCAAAAAGTCAATATAAAATAGAGTAAGCAAAAACCCTAATACTAAATGCTTATTACTAAAGAACAAGCCAAAAGTCAAATTTCCAATGTTTCGAATATCAACAAGATGAACAATACTATATGAATATGAACTGAATCTATGGTATTCTAAGAAAATAAATTAAATTAACACCCTAAACATGCAACTAGCTTATCACAAAGACATACACAAAAGCAACACTTATAACAAAACAAATTCCTATGGTTTTGCGCAATGACGAATAGTGTATAAGGATGGAAATAGGGTGAAATTATGACAAATGAAAGATATAGATGTTCGAAATGAGGGTAGGGTTGCTACTTACTTTTGTGGTAGTTTGGAAGGGCTGCACTCAAAAAATTTTTTGGGGCTGCAACAAATTAAAGCTCCTTTCTTAGCAAATGGAGTGAGTGGAAGATGTGATTTTGGACCCTTAGTGGCCAAATCCTTCTTGGAATTTCCTTCGCACACTTAGAACAACAAGTTACTAAGCCAAAATAATCAAAATATTTATGAAAATAGAGGTGAAAAAACCGATAAACTTATTGTTTGATCAATAACTTTCAACTCAAAGCTCGAGTTCACGCGTACTCTTTATGGTTAGAAAGCTAACTCAAAGCTCTTCAATTTGATATGATTTGATTATTTTTACAACAGTGATTAGTAAGATATGATAAACCAAAAATAGTCTACATGAAGATTCAATTTTCAACTGCAATTTTGTAATTGGGCACTGTGCACAAAAAAATAACAATAACTTTCTCTACAGATTCAAATCAATCGAAACAAGTACAGTCGTTGGAAAGCTTATTCAAAGGGCCAAAATTTGATGCCTGCTTTGGCTAATTGTAAAGTAGCGATTAGGAAGTTACAACCTATTAATTTGGGTTAATTTTCTGACTATGGGGTTAGAACTCTCCCAATGGTTGACGTTTGAACAAAAGGCTTTGCCTCTCGAATTTGTGGCATGGTAAAGAGAGCAAACGTCTTGTAAGAAGCTTATCATATGATGCTAAGCAACAAAAAATGAATTCAATGCCTTGAATGCAATTTAACTCAAACACAAAGACAATTAGACAAGCTTAGTAAGGCACGAAAGACTTAATGCAACAAGAATGAAATTAAATGACATAACCCGCCTAGAGTTAAGCTCTGAAACCAAATAATCCAAGCAAGTCTCCACGACCAATTGGGCACCAAAGTTCAACCCCAAGTTACAACTCTCAGAGAACTATAGTGAAACTTGGTGCTAGGAACTTCTTGGTTATTCAAACCCCTAGAGAAAGGCAATAAAACCCAAAGTTAGTTAAAAATAAACCCAAAGGAATGATGGGAACAATTTATACCTCTGTGTATGGTAGAGGCCAAGGAGCAAGACAACTTCTCTTTGGCACTATTCATGAGACAATTCATATCGAGGAAGAAACACTGCACAAGCTTAATGACCAATCACACATAAATGTTTCTCTGCAATTAGCTCTTTAAGCTACGCACAAGAGAAGCTTAAAAAGAGGGAAAGGAGGAGGGTTTCATTGCTTGAGAAAATTGAGAATTCTTTTGCATTTAGAATATTAAAATTTCATTCATCAAAATTTACCTTAAAAATATATGGAGGCTTAGACATTTTAAAATAAAAGCCAAGGTACTTGAAATTAAGGAAATATATATGCCTAAAATGCTAGCAAATAAAATAAATTCCCAAAAATAATTAAGCTTACTTTCTAAAATTTAAAATAATATCTAAATTATTATTTTCTTAATAATGATTGTTTTGTTAGCACATTCCCATTTCCCTTTCTTCAATCTTGACAACCAAAGGCACCAGTTCAAAAGCCAAATTATCAAAGTTTTAATGTGTAAATTAAGCAAACAACTCCCATAAATATTTTTCCACACACTATATGATATTGTAATTCAAAACCCTAGCTTTCCACTTCCGAACACATTCCATATCCATCCAAAATCCAACCAAAACTTTCCAATCACTAAAAAAGCCCTAATTTCCATTTTTTTCACAGTTTTCATTTTCCCTTTTCCCTAAACCCCTAAGTTTCAGTTTGTGGAATGATACTAAAAGATTTGACATTCATATTGGACCAAATTAAAACACAACATTGGAACGACTTTTTTCTTTTTACAAGATGACAGAACATCCAATGTTCCAAAATCATACTAACAGAAAAAATTGCTATGATTTTGCTTAAATTTGGGGTGTTTTATTCAGGAAAAAAAGAAGAAAAAGGGGGTAATAATATATAACCAAAAGAATGTAAAATTTTTGGTAAAGGTCAATTAAATTAAATCCATATTATGTTCAAACCATGTATGTAGTGGGTGACGACTTTCAACAAATTCAAAAGAAGTGTCTAGGGCTATTTGCAGGGGCTGATGATGAAGCTGAATTTTGTAGCTCAGGCCCTAATCTAAGCTCAAGATCCAGCTCTCGGGAACATCGGAGCCATTTTGAAACGACAGGACAGTCGTCTTCTGATCAGGTTTGTCGACAAAAAGTGGAATTAGCTGTGGAGCTTCACCAATTAGGGTTTCTTCCAATGTCAAAGTGGTATTTTGGCTGTCTCCGCCTCGGTCGTGGCCTACTACGGGCATCTTGTTCGATGATGACAATGAAGGCGATGATATGGATTGCTTGAGCTTAGCCTTCTCTTTTCTATGTATGTTCATATGGCCTCCCAAAGCTTGTGCATTTGTGAAGCCCCTCTTGCAAAAACTGCACTCATAAGAGCTTCCAGCTGTTTGGCTCCCTCCACTACTTTCTTCTTCTGTGATACTCATCAGTTCAGCATCTTGCTCTTCAATCTCACACCCTGCACCTGAACCTGCACCTGCTTTATCAATCTCCATAGACAAAAAAATCAAAGTCAAACTTGGAGAAGATAATTTTTATGCCCCAGCTTTTTCCTTTTCGAATATGAACTGTAAATTATAAGGAAATTGAGTGTGTTTATATAATTTTAGATTCAACCCAAACGACAAACAGCCATCCAAACTTGGTCATATGGTGGAGTAATTTATGAATAAGAATTTGAAACTTATAAATTACAATACTATAATAATTTTACTATAACTTCTATCCCAGTGTATTACAGCTTGTGTATAATAAAAAATATACACCACTCAAAAACAAGTTAGCTATTTTGATATATTAGCTTTACGTACATAATTAAAATATCGACAAATTAAACTACGGGTTCTTATCATATTATATAAATATAAATACAGATATGAATGTCGATATCAGTGAAATTTGAATTTTTTTTCTTTTATCAAAATTCAATTTGACACCTTTGTCAATGATGTACTATTTCTTAGTTTCATGATATATATATATATATATAATATGGTTATAGATGTAATTTTGAACTGCTATTTCACTGATAAGGAAGAAATTTAGTTTTGTGAATGCTGGAATTTTTTTGTATTTACATTTGTTATGGAAAAGATCTTCTTTACTCAGAAGAAAGATATTATAATTGACTAAGTGTGGTGACGACAAAGCGACACCTTGAGACATGAACACGAATCGGAAGAGTTGGAGAAATCATCTGAGAGGATGACGCGAGGACCTCTCTGATGAGTGGCATGTTTGAGCTGGACTCACCAGATCAGTCGAAGGACACCGTCATGATGAGTCAACGTCAAGATAGCCCATAAGTTGTCAGGTGGGTTGCACAAAGCAACGTGTTGGTATTCTAAGGGGTTCCTGTAACGAACCGACTTTCTAAGACTTAATTTCTTAAGATCGTTACAATCATGCATGCTTAAAACGATGAAATGACTTGGATTTAGCATTTGGAAATTTAATTTGATTTTCAAGTAGCCAAAGTAATAGAGAAAATATTTAAATGTAAATTATTGGGATCCCAATTTAAAACATAATAATATAATATTGAAAAATCATCAAGAATTGAATAAAATGCTAAAACTCATACTGGTCCAATAATACAAAATTAACTAAATAATTTTGAATAAAACATTTAAAATGCGAAAAATTATGTGACTTGACCATAACTTCATCTCAACCGATCCTCATCAGCCCTCCAGTACACCCTTACCTTTACCTGAAAAAAATTAAAGGAAAAGGTTGAGTATGTAAAACACATACCCAATAAGTAACCCAACCCACGGTTGGACATGTAAACACACACAATCATGCAATGCTCATGCGAGACCTATTCCAAGTGTTTTCAGTCTGAGCTACCAGTCAATTCATTATTCAGTCTAGGCTAAAAGCCAATTCATTTTTCAGTCTACACTGGTAGTCAATTCATTATGACATGTCATTTAATAAAACTTCTCTGTGACAACACTCCCTATCCTTTCATGTGCCACCTCTGGAGTACTAGTGTGAGACTTCTCAAGGGGCCCTACTACTATCTGATGATGGATGATACTCAATCAGTGTAGCTGAGACCCCCCTCAACATCGTCCCTTTAAATCAAGGGAGGCTGTCACCAATTATTTCAGTCCGTGCATCACACAACAGTCCATGCATAGGTCCCAACTATCTTATCAATCA
>JAOANK020631369.1:0-11729 GCA_026257165.2 Telfairia occidentalis
ATGTTTAAATTACATTAAATAACCTTGGATCTTAGTTTATTGGATTGGATCTTAATGCACACTATAACTGAAATAAACTAACATCTTATTTTATTGAATAAATAATTTGTTTACAATAATTACAAAAATTAGGAAACTCACGAGATTTAGCGCACCAACCCCAATGTTGGAACAATGTTAGGACAGAAGTATGACAAGATGATTCATCCAATCTATTACGCCAACAAAACCTTAAATGAAGCACAACTAAATTACACAACTATAAAGAATGAGGTCTTAGTAGAAGTTTTTACTTTTGAAAAATTTAGACCATATCTAGTAGGTTCTAAAGTTACTGTTTTTACAAATCATGCAGCAATTCACTATTTGTTGGTGAAGAAGGATGCAAAGCCAAGACTTATCAGATGGGTACTCCTACTGCAAGAATTTGATCTGGAGATTAAACATAGAAAAGTTCAGAGAACTATGTTGCAAATCATCTTTCAAGAGTTGAGCAAACAAAAGAAATATTGCAGCAACCTGAGATCCGTGATTGTATCTCATATGAGAAATTATTTACGATAACTCATATTACAGATGTAGAAATACCATGGTTCACAAATATTGCTAACTATCTAGCTGTTGGTTTATTGCCTCTAGAATTGATGAAGCAACAGCTAGAGATTTCGTCATGATGTGCTCTTCTATTTCAGGGATGACCCATTTGTCTACAGACAATGTGCTAATGGAATAATGAAAAGATGTGTTTCTCATTCAGAAATTCCAGCTATACTGGAATATTGTCATACAATACTCTATAGACGACACTTTGGATGGTAGTGGATTGCAGCCAAGGCATTACAATCTTGATATTTATGGTCATCAATGTTCAAGGACGCTCATCTATTTAGCAAGACATGTGACAAGTGCCAGATCAAAGGAAATCTTAGAGTCAAGGATGAGAGGCCACTAACTTTCATTTTTCGAGATAAAGTTATTCGATATCTTAGGGATTGATTTCATGTGACTGTTTCCCCATTCGAATGGTAACTCTTGCATTTTACTAGCTATTGACTATGTGTCAAAATGGGTGGAAGCAATTGCTTGTGCTTAGAATGATGCTAAAACAATTTCAAAATTCCTTCAAAGGAATAACTTTACTCGTTTTGGAACTCCACGCATTATAATAAGTGATGAGGGATCTCATTTTATTAACAGGATCCTAAGTAATTTATTAGCTAAGTATGGTGTAAAACACAATGTGTCTACCCCTTTGTTGGGTTTTTATATCCTAAAACTCATTGGCATGTGAACGTTGTAAACATATTCTATTATCAATAAAATAGTTATTGAGGTTAGTCAGTAAAGTCGTCATTGAATAAAGTGATTGATCTAGTATAACTCTATATCCAAAAACTAAGAACCCATGGCTATATAATGAGTACTTGAACTTTATGTGAATACATAAAAGTGGATCAGGTTCAAGTAAATAGTCAAAACGGTCTATAGTATAAGGATTAGGTTGGGTACCTTGTCCTGGGGACACTATGAAACGCTGGCTGCTTTGTATATGATACAAACGATGTGATCCTAAGTCGTTCATGTGGAGACATGCAAGTGGGGGCCTTCTATGCAATGAGTTTGCATAAGACCGGACCGTGAAATAGTCATTGTTTCTTTATAACGTCGTTTACTAAAAACACTGACAAATTTCAAACTGATGACATAGGTATCTCGATCTTAATTCTGAGCTTACTGTGAACTCTTGTTTATTCGAGATTATCCTTTGATCTGCATAGGTGAGAGAGACCCAACAGCGCCTGCTCAATATGCCTCTAATTTTAGGGATAAGACGGGTAGATAGTTGGGGACATAGTCCTGCAAGATGAAATTCACTCCTACCTGACTTGAGGGATAGTAGAGAGGTTGTTCCCTTAAGTGCTGACCCAAGTCTTGAGCAAGGAGCCCCACCCTCTCATTCACCCAAAAGGGAATCGGTTTGGTGGTTGGACCATAAACCAAGTTGCTCATTAGAGGGTCAGTGGTACTTAAGGAACAGACTCAAGGGTAAAACGATAATTTGACCCAGCTGAGATTATGAACAACCTGTGAAGGGTTGACTTACTGATCATGGTTATATCAAATGGATAGAAATATATCTATAGTGAGGAGAGTGCAACTACGAGCTTTAGTGGAGTGACCCGTTAGTTAACGAATGTTGATTACCTAGGTTAAAGAGTTTAACCGGCTAATCTCGGATCGTTGGAGCTCATGATCTATAGATCTATTAGGTCTCTCAGCTAGCTCACATCGGATAAAACCTTAGAACAATGTAGTGAATGAATTTGAAGTGTTCAAATTCGGTTTAGGGAGAGTACGTTAAATGTATATGATATATTTAACCTATTTACATTTGATTGTGAATTAAACGATCAAAGGAAGTTGAAAACAACATTTAAATGAGATTTAAATGTTGGATATATTAGGGATTCATATTCGAAAAAATAGTTTTTTGAAAAATCGAGATCGGTGGCAAAATAATATTATTTTAATATATGTTATTAAAATAATTTAAATTAAATTAAAAATGTTTTAATTTAGTTTATGGTTTTTTCATTTTAATTTTTGAAATTAAAAATTAAAATAAAAAATGGAAAAGGATTTTTAAAAAATGAGGAAAAATGGAAGAAAATGGAAAATGGTGAGATTCCATTTTCCTTCTCTTTTTCTCCCCATTTTCCTCCACCTTCCCCTTGCTTGATTCATCACCCCTTGAAGTGTCAATGTGGGATGAGTTAGTTGTGCAAGGTTCCATCTTTAAATAAGGACCAACTTCGTGCATAATAGCTCATGAACAGCATCAGTTAGCTCCCAAAATTATTGGTGTTCATGTGTTGAACAATAACCAATTTTCACCAAAGTCCTCCCAAATTCACCACTTAAAGAATCCCACCATCCCGTTCTAAGGCCAAAAAATAGCTGAGAAGACTCTAGTGGTGGTCCGGAAGGTGTTCGTGACTCAATCTGCTGAAGATCAAGTGAGAATTTTGAGCGACAAAGGTATGTATTCAAATTCTCTGTTTTTCCTCTCTAAAAGCATGATTTTATCCATCTAATTAAACTTATTTGAGTGCATGTTGATCCTATTCCGCTGTGCTAGCATGTATATTCATGTTAGGGTTTCAAATAGGTATATTAAGGGAATCTTAGAGAAGGTTGTTAACCCAAATAGGAAAGGTTGGTCTTTTAGATTAGCAGACGCTCTTTGGGCTTATAAAATTGCATTAGAGACACCTCTAGGAATGTCACCTTACAAGTTAGTCTTTGGTAAGGTATGTCATTTTCTCGTGGAGTTGGAGCACAAAGCTTTTTGGGCTTTGAACAATCTAAACTTTGACACCAGAGTTACTGGCGTAGTGAGATTTCTATAATTAAATGAATTGGAAGAATATCGTCATTTTTCTTATGAGCATACAAAAATCTACAAGGAGAAGACTAAAGTGTGGAATGATAAGATGCTCATTCCAAAGCATTTTGAAAGAGGACAACAAGTGTTGTTGTACAACTCGAGACTTTGGCTTTTCCCTGAAAAATTAAAGTCTTGTTGGTTTGGACCTTTTACTACTTTTGAAGTTTTTTGACATGACGTTGTCATGCTGAGAGATGAAAAAGATAGGAGAAACTTCAACGTCAATGGCAAGCACATCAAGCATTATTGGGAAGAGAACTTTCTTTGAAAATGTGCTTTTCTCTAATTACTAGAAAATTGACAGACCAAGAAATTCCTGGGAGCAATTGTTGAGCATAATGATAACTAATTTTCACTTTCCTTTCTAATTCCGTTTTGCTTTATTTTCGGAATGTTTTTAGGAGTATTTTAATTTTTCGCCTTTAGATTTTTGTTTTCCTTTAAATTAAATTAGATTTGATATTTTGATTTTATTCGCATGATATTTTTTGTTTCAATTCCAAAATAAAAACCCAAATTCGATTTAAATTTTCCATAATTATCAATAATTTAAATTCAATTTTTCCTTGCAGGAAATTATGGAAACATTTACTGGATTTAAGGCAGCATTTATAATGTGGTTGAGAGAGAGCATTGATTCTTATTGTGAAAAATAATATATTTGAATTGACGTAATTAAGGAAATTAATAATAAAACGTCTTTTTGGTAGGGTTCAGAAGATTGGACAGGGTAATTGCATCAGGAAAGATCAGTTGGAATATTTTTATTCCAAGAAATTCAATTTTTCATGGGAATTAATTATGCATTTTTAAATTACACTTCCCTAAATGACTAATTTACCTCAAGGGTTTCAAACCTATTTATATTCGCAAACTTAACCATTCTTGTTATCTTCTTCATTAATCACCTCATTTCTTTCTTTGAAATAGAAACCTTCTTTGAGCAACCATGCCTACCAAAACCAGAGTAAAGAAAATGTCCAACTTTGATGCTGACTTGCTACTGGATGCCTTGGCATCTCCTCTAGCAGAAGATACCATCCTACTGCCACCACAACCAAAGAAAGTAAAGAAAAAAAAGGCAAGAAGTTCAACCCGAAGAAGAGCGTGAAGACAATCCATCTGCTACTAAGGAAGTTCAAGAAGAGGAGTTTGTTGTTGTCCAAGAGGATGTAGTTTATAAAGAGACTCAAGATGAGGAACCCATAGCAAAGAAAAATCGTGTTGACCCTTCTCCCATTTCATTAAAGAGGAAGAAAAAAGATTAAAAAGAAGAAGATTATGGTTGAAGGCACTTCAGAGACCCCAAAAGATTTTTTTTCTAGCATCACCCAGTCTAAAGAAAGAAAGAAGAAAAGGAAAAGAGCTAATGTAGAAACCAATGTTTGATCATCGTCTGCCTGTTCGTGATTTCTTTGTGAATGATGCTGCTCACGACGATATGAAGACATAAAGAAATGAGACCTGTCAGCAGAGGGAGAATTTTTGGAGCCCTATGACGAACTCCCCCTGTTTCATCTTCACTGCAATCACTAACCATTCATGGAAATAATTTTGCTAGAAGCCTGAGCCAGCGAATGTTGAGATTGTGCATAATTTTACATCATTCTTGATGAATACAATGGATTTGAAACTATGGTACGAGGAGTTTTAGTTGATTTTTCGCTAGGAGCCATCAATAGCATTTGTCACCTCGAAGATTTCTCCCACGTCGTTTACAATAAGATGATCATTGATTCTTCACATTAATAATTGAACATTACATTAAGAGAGGTAAGGATGAAGGGAGCACAGTGGTGAGTATCTTCAACTAGTGCTAGGACATTCCAATCAACCTTCCTGAAATCTGAAGCTACATCTAGTTATCTTTCCAAACTTCAACTACTTCCTATGACGCATGATTCTACAATCAAGAAACATCATATTCTGCTAGTATTCACTATCTTTTGTTCACTTAGTATTGATGTAGGAAAAATTATTGCCTCTGGAATTTATCTCTGTTCAAGAAAGAAGGTGGGCAACTTGTTTTTCCCCAACACCATTACTGCATTGTGCACGAGAGTTGTTGTTCCAATATTTCTAGATGATATACCTCTTTTTTATAAGGGGGTGAATGACACAGCAAATCTTCTACAACATTGACGTGGTGCAGTGCCTCCTTGAGTGGGAAGTCTTCTAAGTGGTGTTCATTATTTGGAGCAATAGGGACTACTGATGAGATGCATGGAATTTCAAGAAAGGCAGTTTCAAACCTACTAGAGTTATTCCCATAGGCACGATATTGCACTTAAGAAGGCAATCCAAGTGAACTTCACAAAACTCTTTGATAAAGGATTCCCTCTTTTCTAGACGACTTGATGAATTTATGGATCCAGCCCCCTCAAGTAGTGCATGAAGAGGATGATGACGAGTAGGATCCATTGTTTGAAGAATGAATATGCAGTTCTATGATGTTAAGGATGTTGGTTGTCCCTCCCTATTTTCAAATCTTATCTTTTTTTATTTATTTTCCTTTTTACTATTATTTCTATTTTTGCTCGTTCATGATTGACCCCCCTCGATATTTGTATAACCATCTTCTTTTGAATGCAATACATATTTTGTTTTGGGTTATCATCTGTTGTGTTGTAGCATTCTAGTTGTTTTCTTTCAGATTGATTAGTTAAGATTGAGCAAACTTTTTGATCCACCATTGGTGGCTTTTGATAAATTGTTTAGTGAGAGACAACAAAATTGACTAATATGAGAGCTCTAGTTTCTGTTTCCTAGGGTTGAAAACTTATTGACTCCAGATCTTTCTACACAACTCAGTCCACCTATTTTGTCTAGTCTTGAGAAACTCCTTTAAGTGTAGTTGATCTTTGAGGAAACCTTGCTCCAGCAATTAGAAGACCATTTTGTTTGCCTGATCAAATTGGTCCAAGATTCTTTAGACTAACTTTTGGGATTCTCCCCTTTGTTGTCTAGCACATTGAGGACAATGCACACTTTTAAGTTTGGGGATGTTGTGTCCCTTTTATCCTTCTTGAGTCTTATTAAATTATCTTGAAAAATGTAAAAGTGCATCTTGCTTGTCTTATCAATACACTCCTCTTCCTTTAAACACTTATTTTTTCTAAGTAGGCCTAGTAACTAGAGGCGGTTATGACGCTCGTAATTTCTACTACGTCAAAAAGTAACTCAGGAGAAGGGTGAATATTCAATAGGAAAAAAAAAGAAAGAAAAGGAAAAGGGAATTATGAGGGATGAGTGTTACTTAAATGTTATTGTTTCTTTAGAACAAGAAGGTTTGCTACCAAGAATAAGAATGAAATTCCTATTAAGTGATGAGTATTGAAAATAAAGGCTATGACTTGAAGGAAACAAAAACTTTGTTGTGTGAAAATGATTTTGAGAGAGCAATTTGTGAGTTTTTTTTGTAAACTGAAATCTAGGGAATTCAAAGACGGTATTGAAAATTGAATAGGATGAGACTATCATTGAAGAATTGTACGGTGAGGTTGATGAGTTAGGAGTTAGCAAACTAAGAGGCAGGACCTTGAGAACAAGTAAAATTTGTGGTATGTGTAGAAAAATGAAGAGAAGATAAAGGATTGACCTAAAAGAGATGTAAGTTAGCTAGATAGTTGATAGTCTTTCATTGAGTTGTTTATCAAAGTTTGCTATAGGATTTTTTTTGCCAGATCATTCTTTTTTGTTTCTCATAGGTCTAAGTAATAAGTGAGAACGGACACTAGTTCAAGTTTGAGGATTTAATAATTTTCCAAAAGAGAGTTATTAGAAGTCTTTTAGGCTAGATTTCATCTCCTTGGTGGCATAATTATCTCTGATTCATGGATTAGTTGCTTGAATTATCCTTGTTTTGTAATTTGAACTCTAGAAAATTCCCACATTACTGAATTATTCTATTTATGACAGCAATTGAATAGAATAGAAGAAAGTACGCTGAATTATTATTGAATCTTGATATTTTTGTCCACAGATAGATGATAGAGCATTATTTTCACAAAACTATTGATTGAGAATTTTTTAAGCAAAACGGACACAGAGGATCCATGTGAGAATAACAAAATTTTGAAATATGAAAATAAATCTTTCTTTTATGGATTTAATCAGACATTGGATTTGTGGCACGTTGACGATTTGACCTAATAAACTTCATAATCACATCAGAAGACATATAAATAGAAGAAGTCGACGTCTTGAGAAAAAATCATTTATTGGGGACTAAATTTCATTCTGTAGTTATTTTTTCCCTCAACTGTTGCTGCAATGCATTGAATTCCCATAGAGAAGAGCTTGCAGAAGGCCAAACTTCATTGAAGGTTGGAACAGAAGTGACAATTCTTGCAATTGTTTTCGTGGGGCAATTGAAATATGCATTTCTTTTAGAGTTCTTTAGTTATCAATTTATTTACTATTTTCATTTATTTGTTTGCTGTCGTTTAGACGTTGTAACATGAACTAATCACCTTTAGGTGAGGATTAAGGGCAGTGTTGGAATTGAATTGGAATTGAAGTAAATCTTGTGGAATTGAATTGTTTTAGGAGTGCTCTTTATTGTTTAATCTTTATATTTGTCTGGCAAACATGCATGGATACCTTCTCTATGTTTCGAGAAAAAATAGGAGTTGATTGCTTTTAAAACACATTAGCTTCTAGATTAGGTTGGTGGCTAGCTAATTGAAGAGGTTAGGGATAATCACTCACCTATTGCATAAAGACAACAGGGTTAATTCATATAGGTTAATTGGAGTTAACTTAAGATAATTGAGAAATTTGGCAAGATTCCGAGACTATTATTGTGTGATTCAATTCTATTTCAAGGAAGATAACATTATATCTTAATTCGAACCTATTTACTCTTATCATTACAACTTCAAAAGCATTCTTTTTATTCAATCATTTACATTAATCCAGCATTAATTACAAAACTTCTCAAATCATTTATCTTTGTTATTCTTTGAATTCACTAAAAAGGTCAAGTTAGAATAGTTCAAAATCAATCACTAATACCTTAAGCACTTATCACTTACTGCTGACTATGTACACTTGCACATTGTTAGTGTGGTTATTATTGTAAAATTAAGCCTCACCATTGCAAGCAACACACTCAAAAAGTGCTATTCTAGGGCAGCTATTCAGTTAGTTTTGTGCATTAAATGTGAGCTTTGATGCTCTTATTTGTGAAATCTTGTAGGAACCGAGCATTTGGAATCTTCTAGGGTGTTGGTAGTTAATTAACCTTCAATTGTAATACTTACTCCTACACTTTATAGATTGCTATTTCTTTCTAAAATTTTTGCTCTTAATGCTTTTAATCATTTGGCCATTGATCAAACGAATTGTATATATTGTCTTGCTTGAGAGAGGAGGCTCTAAATTATACATGGGATTGTAGACTATTGCTTTTCTATTCATGAGAGTGATAGGAGAGTAATTAAGTTGAAATTGAAGGAGTTTAATGCCACTTTTTAGTTGTTAATTGCAAGATATTGAGTTAGTGATTAATGGTGAGAAAAGGTTGAGCTCGAGAGAGGAAACATAAACTAAAGACTTCAAGAATTTGGAAATTGGCTTTAAAAGAAGTCTAATGATTTAATTAATTAATCAATTGGGCCATTAACAGTACCAACACCCGAGGACATCCTTCACATTCAAATTTTCCTCCATTTAATTGTGCTTTTATTTCATTTATTTTTAAGTTCCAAGTTGTTACATGAAGTTATGTTCCCTAGATAAAATTGGGAAAATTACTTAATAATTAAAGGAATTAACAAGTTGATGTCTAGAGGATGATAATCGGTCTTAGGATTGTTTTATATTATAATTTGACATGTGCTCTTTGTTGTAATGTTAGTGAGCTACAATAAAAAAAAAAAGTAAAATATTAGTTTCAACCTTTAAGGATAAAGTTGTGGTAGAAAAGATTTAAAGAAAAGAAGAGTCATCCACTGCTTCTGAGCCCAAAATCAAAAGCACTTAGAATAAGGAATACAAACATTAAATGTTGAAAGTTTCAATGAGTAGGTCATGTAAGTAAAAAATGCTCTAACCAAAGAGTGATGATCCCTATGGAAGGAGACATTGTTGTGGACGATGGGGGAGAAAAAGAAGAGATAACTAAGTCTAGGGAGACTAATAGTGAGCTAGAAAAAGAGAAGGACCAAAAGAACAAAAATGCCCTAGCCTTAGTCGTTGTAAAAAAAAATTTAAAAAATAAAAATCCTTGAGTGTCCAACGAAAAGAAGATTCAATCGATACCCAAAAAGAAATGTTGTTTCATGCGAAGTGCAAAATACAAACTACCACTTGTAGTGTTGTCATAGATAGTGGGAGTTGTACCAATGTTTCCAGTACTAACATAGTATAGAGATTTGGCTTAAAGACCACACCCCACATGAGGACCTTAAGGTTACAATGGTTCAATGGTAGTCAAGAGGTTAAGGTCCAAAAGCAAGTTCTAGTATCCTTTGCAATATAGAGATACAACATTGACGTTATTTGTGATATTGCCCCTATACACTAAAAAAGAGAGAATTCCAATTTACTTACAAATTTAGAGGATTGAAAGGGAACTACACTTACCAATTCTTTCCCCAAGGTAATTTTAAAGTTAGTTTAGTTGTAAAACTAATGAACTTGATTTGTTAATATGTACGTTACAAACTAAATTCGAGGACAAATCTTTTTTCAGAAGGAGAAGATACGATCATGACAATCCTTCAACTAGAACAAGTCCATGAGAAGGAGTTGAAGAGGAATTCATATGCCTTCAAAGGACGAAGAAGACTTCAACTTGAGAAGAATTCAAATGAGTCAAGTCTGAAAAGTTCCTCATCAATGTTGAAGTGCCTCTTACGAGAGAATTAACATTTAAAAGTCTGTAGTAAAGCAGAAGGTCCATGAGCGCCCATCTACGTAAGGCCCATATACAGGCAAACCACCTGAGCACTCAGCCTTGCTCGCAAGCTTGCTCCAACTTCTCTACCTTTGTGACTATAATAACCTTGCAAGGCTGCTTGACCGCACGTCATTGATCTGCAAGCCACATCTTCCTTTGCTCGTCTTTATCCACATCCACGCTAACTTAACCACGTGCTTGTATGTGCCCATGCCTATGATAGACATGAATGCCCTTGATGTGTGAACACTAAGTGTGCTTGCTCGTTCCAACCCTCCGCATGCCGTACCACTCGCGATGTGTCACGATCACACCTTTTCGAACCGTACGGCGCCATAATCTTACTCGATCACAGCCAGCCTTAAGGCTAATTCTAGCCCCAACATTCTTTTTCTCGAGTCATTCAACTCTGTCTGACCATAGGCAAGGTTCTTTCTTCCTTGACCGAGCATCTCTAATCTTGTATCACGACGTCATCTCGCACATTCACCCGACTATCCATACGTAAGAGCTCCTTTCGCTCATGGTTGGCATAGCCACAAAAGTGAAGGTTCACAACTACGCTTGCAACTTTGCTTCATCTCGGTAATGCACGCCGCCTCTAAGTACATTTCTTCTCTTCTGCGACTTTAACCGACTTTCCTCTGCTCTAGGCCAAGTCCTCATGGCTTAACCTTGCCTCTCCTCTAGGCCAAGGCCCTTAAGAGCTCTCGTCACATCTTTTCTCTTCATCTAGATTCCCATAAACGCGACCCATACGCTTCTACATTGATCTAGAACTTTATCGGGACTCATTCAGACCCTCCGTTGGGTCAAAATAACCTTATAAACCCTTACCGAGGCTTACCGAGTGATTCAGACACTTATCGGGACCTACCGGGTCATAATGGTGCTTATCGGGCTCTACCGGGCCATTATGAGGCCTACCGACTCTACCGGGCCATTATGACGCTTAATGGGCTATATCGGGCAAATACCGTGTCAACTGAGTACTTATCGAGCTTACTGATACTTATGGATGTCGCCCCAGCATCAGGAGGTCATCTGCCTTCTCACTTCGTTTGGGACCGCTTATCGACAACCAACCCATGGGCTCATGTTTTCTATGGGGCCCTCCGGACATCCATCCATCCGGACACTATCGAGGTATGATGACTCTTGCATCTATACCGTGTCACTCGAGCATACCATGCCAGAGCCCGGGTGCTATATCGAACCTCTAGCCCATGGGAAGGGGTGCAATGTCAGCACACCCGTGCCACCCGACACTTTCCACGAGATCTCATTCTCCATGGAAGTAGCCCAAGACTCTCATCTTGCGACGCTCGCCCTCGCCATGACACACGCATGTGCCATGGGGTAGCTCGCTTAGGCCAC
>JAOANK020631470.1:0-11729 GCA_026257165.2 Telfairia occidentalis
TTCTCCCTCAATTTCACCTCAATTTGGATCCCACAATCCGTTCTAAGGCCGGAGAATAGCTGAGAAGACTCTTGTGGTGGTTCGGTTGGTGTTTGTGTTCAGATTCAAGGAGAAACCAAGAAGAATTCACGCATCAAAGTTATGTATTCTAAAATTGTGGTTTTTCCTCTTAAAAGCATGTGTTTATCCTTTTATATTTTGCAAATTAGAATGCAATTGATCCTTTTCCACTGCGCATGCATGTCATTAATTCCTTCATTCACGTAATTCCTTAGAGCGTTGTTCAACAGCAAGTCTCGGATGAATTCCACTACTCAATCAACTTGCTATCCTCAGGACGAAGAAACCGAGATTGTGGGATCTCTTCTCAATTTTTCGCGAGGGAAGAAAGGTAACATGAGATTTCTATAGAAAAAATCACTCTCTGTATTCTAAACATAGAGGTTTATATCGAGCAAATGAGAGAGAGAGTGGGAGGGGGGTGGCTAAAATCCCTCCCACGTAATGCCATTAACTCCCCATTTGGGGAATTAATTTAATTTTAAAAAATATTTAAATAATTAATATAATTAATTAATTGTCTCATAATTAATGAACTATATACTATCCACACTAATCACATTAAATACACATCTCTCTGTTTCATCCTATCTCTGTTTTATCCTATGACTTTAATATGAATCTATTCATATTAAATTTTTAACCTAAAGTATTTATGTGAATCTCATTCATATAAACATGATTTGAATCTTATTCAAATGTTTAAATTCTCACATATGATATTGTTTAATTATAAATCATATTTATAATTAACTATATATTATAATGTATCAATATACATTATACCATATATATTCCCTTAAATAATTTGAACACTTCAAATTATTCTCAAAAATATTATTCCTTACATAATCCTTAGCGAGCTAGCCAGTGGACCTTATGGACCTACTTATTAGAAGCTCCAATGATAGGGATTAATTAATTAAGCTCTTTAATTAATTAACCGATATTCATTAACTACCTATCACTCCACTAAAGACTGACAGCTGCACTCTTCGCACTGTAGATAAATTTCTGTGTCCATGAATTTAATCAAGCAACAGTAAGTTAACCCTTCACAATTGCTCGTAATCACAGTTGGGTCAAATTACTATTTTACCCTTATGTTACCTCTAACTCCTTAATCACCACTGATACCTCTAATGAACAATATAGTCATAGTCCAATTATGAGCTAGACCCCTCTCTAGCCAGTGAGAGGGTGAGGCACCTCATTGTTCAAGTCTCGGTATCATCTCTTAAGGGAGCAGTTCTAAATGTGTGAATTACAATCTTGTAGAGTTAAGTTCCCAGCTCCCTACTCAGACAAATCCACAAAAAGGTAGGCTTATTGAGTTGGCGAATCTTGCCATTCTTACCCATGCTAATCAGAGGACTGCCTTCACAGACAAAAGTTCACAACTGACTTAGATTAAGGTCGAGTCACCTATGATCATTGTAGTGAAATGTAAGTCTCTATCAGCAATGGTATTATACAGAGAGACGAATCATTTCATGGCCCGGTCTTATACATGTCTCCCATGTATAGGATACTCCCACGCACATGTCTCCACATGAACACTCAGGATCAAAACATTTGTGACACTTTACAACACTTGTAACAATCACAAAGCGTGTCGTATCCCTAATGTCACTAGGATAAGACCAGTTAGGTTATTTCTGAAAGATGATCCACTTGTATATCTCGACATACATGTTTAAGTTTTCATAAAATAACCTTGAATCTTAGTTTATTGGATTGAGTTTATTCACACTAAATGTCGAATAAAATAACTCTTATTTCTTTAAATAAATAATTTGAATATATAAACTACAAGACCACGAGGTTTAAGGCATCAACACCAACAATGACTACCCTGATTTGGTACCATCTTGCATCATGTCGTAGTAGAGGTCCCTAAAAGAACCCACACTCGTATACCAAGTGAGATGACACTAGTATGGGTTAAGGTTGTTGTCATTAAAAGGAATGAGAATGATGTGTCAAAAGTGATTAGGCTGTGAGCCTAGACAATTTAATTTAAAATGTTTATAAAGTAGGTCCCACATGAGCATTGCATGATTGCACATGTTTACATGTCTTACCTCGTGGGTTGGGTTAGTTACTCAGTATTTGTTCAAATACTTAATTTTTTCTTTAAATATTTTTTTTTTCAGGTAGTGACAAGGGTGTACTGGATGGATGATGGAAATTGATTGTGATTAGGGCCATGGTCGATATCATTTAGTCTTCCGCAATTTCGAATGTTTTATTTTTTTATTTGATTTCTTATGATTTATTTTATAAAGAATTAAACTTTTGAACTATCTTTCAGTCATTTTATCATTTTAAGCATGCATGCTAGTAACGATCTTAAAAAATTTCAGTCTTAAAAGTCGGGTCGTTACGTTGTCCGTCACCACAAGAGCATAATGTCAAGTTGTAATTTAAAATGGTTAAAGACTTGAGTATCGTCATTTAGAGATCGTGTTATTAATTCTTTTAGTTATCAAGTAAATTCTATTGATTTTATTTAGGAAAAACTAATGCATGTAACAATTCTTGGAAATAAAAATCAAAACAAATAAGGAAGTAAGTAATTTGGGAAAAATTGAAGTCAATGGAGTTCTAAGAGTGTTGATTTCACTAACTATTTAATTAACCTGGGGACTAATTTACTATCAATTTCATACGTCCAAGGGTCTATTATCTAGGCATCCTTTCTCGAGCTCAAACTTTTTCTCACACCTATTTATAGAATCAATCTCTCGGTCTATTTTCTATTTAAACAAACTAGGCATTAAAGACCTCCTATTAATCACTACTATCAAAGGGTAACTTAAAATTTAAATTGCCTGTCACCACAGAAAGTAGAGTGTCTATCTGTCACTTAGGCACCTAGAATTCCTCCTAATTCGAGTAATTAATGACTTCTAATCGTCTTCTATCACTCTCGTGCATAAACAAACACTAGTCTAGCATTATTAATCTAGTCTAACGACCCTCTCTCAGGCAAGAAAATTAAATCATACATCAAATAATTGGTGATCAAGCAATTAAAGGCAATGGGTGCAAGAATACTAAAATGAAATTCACAAACTAAATCCAAGAGTACTTAAGACAATATTAATGGTCCATTAGCTAAATCTAAGCCTTAGAACAAGAAAATCTTAGCTACTCATGGTTTCTAACCCATAAACAACAATAAATTCCCTTAAATATAACCCAAACAATGTCCAGAAAATATGAACTCAGTGAAAGGAAAAGGATAGAATGACTCCCAAAACGATTCCACTAGTCTCCTTTGGTCGAACTGCTCCACTGATCGCAATCTACTACGTTACCAAAGGTGTACATGTCAAATTGTAATATTAAACGACCCTAAGACCGAGTATCATCCCTTGGGAATCGAGTAACAAATTTTCTTAGTTCTTAATTGATTAATTCCAATTCTATCTAGAGATTCAATAGTCAAATGTAATGAGAAAACCAAAAAAAGAATGCATGCTTTAGTGAAGAAAATTCAAGGAAAGGGGGAATCCTAGGGTGTTTGTGTCTTTTTAGGCTAATTTGATTTCTCAAACAATTTTAGGTCTCTTTTGATTTCTAAAATCCTAGGCTTAGAAATTCTAAAAACTTAAGGCTCACTTTCTCAAGCTCACCTAACCTCACACTCAATTAATAAATCAATTCTTAGCAATTATTAAGTAAATGTGGCAATTAGTGTGTTTCTAAATTATGCCTTAGTTAAAACCTACCACTTTCATGCATAAATTTTAAAAGCCTAGCATTCGAGTCCTAAATATTGCTCACTTTTCAAGCTAGAACATTAAGAAAAATTTTATTCAACATTCTCATGCATGAATATCAATTAAACACCAAATACTAAAAGGAATTTAACCGTCAATATTCAACCATAAGCGTTCAATACATCAAATTAAACTAAAAAATATCCAACACCCTAAGATTACAGAGTTTTTAGCCACACATTGGATCTAAAATCTCAAAAATTCAGTTCATAAAATAGTAGCCAAAAGGAGTAAAAGAAAAAGGAAAAACGTTCGGATCTTCTCGACGTCGTCTCCTCCATCAAGCCACTCCCTGTGTTCTTTGATTTTTACCCACGATCACTAGGAATGACTCCCTTCGCATTTAGCACACATAATTCAACCTTAGGTATGGTTCCTCGAAATTTGTCTCCCTAGAATGGCTATCTCTAAACCTAAAACAAAAATTTGCTTATATAGAAATTGTTGTATCATCGAGACGTTATGCAATAGCGTTGAGACGCTGCGTTCTATAATTACCAGAATGCCACCGCATTTTCAACTTAAGGAGAAGAAAGTTTAATGTAGCGTCTAGACGCTGCTCGTGATTTTGATTCTATCTTGCCACAAATTGAGTAGTGTTGAGACGGTACTTGTGTAGCATCGAGACGCTACTATTGTAGCGTCTCAACGCTATAGGGTTCTCTATTGCTTGGTACTGTTTGGACGTCCAATGCTCTCCTTTAGTGTTGAGACGCTGGCTCTCAGGTTGCACTTCATTCTTTTCATGACTTAGCCACTTTTTTGCACATCTTTGGCTCAATTTTGGCACCGAACAACCTCAGTATCATCATTTCCCCGTGAATGCTCAGCACCTAGAAAAATTGCACAAATAAAAGCATCAAAGTGCACTTATTGACCATAAAATTACTAAATTAGAGGCCCAGAAATAGTACTTTTTGAGTGCTATCATCCACGAGCTCTCGATTTTCACCACCGAGCTCTAAAAGATCACCTCTCTAGCTTCCAACACGATCTCACACAATTTTGGGTACTATTCCTTAACATTTGTTCCAAAAAGGGCTCTCCTCCAAACCCTAACACAAAATTTGTCTTTTATATTACGTCATGACAGTGTCGAGATGCTAGGGACAACATCTCAATACCGCCTTAAGAGAAGCACGGTTTCCCTCTCAAAAGTCGTAGCATTGAGGCGCTATAAGTTGTGTCAAGATGCTACCCTGCTGCCTCTCTTTCTACTTTACTTTCATAGCGTTGAGACCCTACCCCCTTCGCTTTAGACTCTTTCTCTTTGTTTCCTTCATGCCTTAGCTAGATTTTCACCTATTTTGCTTGTTTCAAACGCGAACATCTCCAAATTATTATTTTCTCTCCAATTGCTCGGCTCCTACAAGATTCAACAAATAAAAGCATCAAAGCTCACAGTTAACGCACAAAACTAACTAAATAGATTCTTTAAAATAGGACTTTTTGACTGCTATCAATTACTCCAAACTTAGAGTTTTGCTAGTCTCGAGCAATATAAAATACAACAGCATAGAGAAACTCAACACTTGCATGCATATGACTCCAACCTCATTGCTCTTTGAATGTAATGGGAACAATAGTAGAAACTTTCAAACACATTCTATCATTGAGAAAATTTAAGGCCAATTCTTTTCATACCTCGTGTGTGTAAGCCCATCTCATTTTAGACCTTATAAGCCCATAATGAATTTAAAAGAGTTTTATCTACATTGCCCCTACTTTGCTACCCAGGCTTTGTTAAGTAAGTTCTTCGAATCTAAGTGGCTAAAGAAAAGACTATTTCATTTTTTTTTCTTTTCATTCACTTTCCCTTTTTCTTTTCTCTTTTTCTCTCTTTTAGAATTCAGAAGAAAAATTCTCTCAAGAAAGAAGAATCATTCGTTTTGGCTTACCCACATTGGTGATAAAAGATATCCAACTACGAGCAACCACATTTATCAAAGGGTGCATAGGCTTACTCACTTTCCATTAGCATTGAGGGCAAACAATGGGTTACATGAGTGCTCTTGATTACTTGAATAAGAAAGAAGGATCAAACTTCTTTAAAAGAAATTTCTTTTAAGTACATGCTACTACACATCATAGAAGATCACTTAGCTAAGATTAAGACCATTTGGGATAACATCTAAAGCATAACTCTTTTGAAGGCATTCTAGACCTTCAGAACCCTAAACAAATGAGATGTGGTCTCAAGAACCAGGCAGCATGCTTTCCTATTTCCACTATTTCAATACCATATACAAATTAGAACAATTCATTGGCTATCCTATCAACAACAAGCATAGAGTTTCACAACTATTCAACACTCAATCAATTAGAATACTAAAAACTTAGATAAAATTGAAAAAATTATCTAAAAAATTAAGCACATGTAGTCGATACACCAATGCATGCATTTCAAAGCTAAACATTACACATCAGAAGAATACTCAGTGCACTCCACCACCTCAAACTTAAAAATATCCATTGCCCTCAATGTAAGAAATAGAAAACAAAGTAATAAGAGTGAATGACACTAGCTTGGAGAGTGAGGTAGTCCACTAAATCAATAGGCATATGGACAAGTACGAGTGTGCATTGAGTTCCTGAAAGATAAGGGAAGATTGAAGGAAAATAGTAGACCTCAACACAAAAAAAAAAAGAAAGAAAAAAACAAGTAAATCAACAAAAGTAGTCAAACTTGGGTTACCTCCCAAGAAGAGCTTTGATTGAATGTTTCAAGGTAGATAGGACATCAAATGACCTTGACTATTTCAAGAATATTTCATCCATTTATCGCTCCCTCAAGTGTGAGTTATGCAAAAGAACTTTTGGACCAGGTAAGAAAGACTGTTGTAGTTCTTTGTAATATGAGTTGATTCTGTCATCTCGCGGTTCCTTTATTGTACAACTTAGCATTCTCATATGTTTGTCTACAGAACTCCTCCATTTCATTGAGGTGCAATAATCTATGTTCATCCACTTTTGGAGATCAAAGTTCAACTTTTTGATGGCTCAGTAAGCTTGATGCTCCAACTCTACAAGTAGGTGACAAGTCTCCCAAACACCAAGTTCTACTGAGATGTACCAATTGGTATTTTGAAAGCCATCCTATATGCCCATAATGGATCGTCGAGCTTTATGGACGAATCCTTCCAATTAGTGCTGACTATTTTCTCTAGAACCTGTTTGATCTCCATGTTAGAAATTTCAGCTTGTTCATTAGTTTTGGGATGATATGCTAAAGGCACTTTATGCCTAACTATTAACTCTTAGAATAAAAGTTAAGAGTAGCTTATTTGTGTTGAGTTGTGAACATAACATCGTCTTATTGTATCCCTTTGAGAAGCATCGTATTTGACTTTAAACTACTAAATTGGAAATGATTGAACCATTGGTTGATTACATGAGCTTTATTAGAAAATGCATTGCTGATATGTGATAAACTACTAATTTTGCTATAGCATGGTATTGACAGAAGAAATTTCCTATGGCATTTGTGAGGTGGTAAAGAAAGGCAGTGATGTGGCAGTTCATTAAATGAGCTGGCCGAAACACATGATTCAGCTGGAAAGAACCAAGGGAAGAGCTACACGTGGACCTTTTAACCCCTTCAGCCCTGATTTTTTGTCGATTTTGGATAAAATAGAGAGATATAAAAGGGAAATGTTGGAACCCCCATATACGAACAAGGGGAATAGTTTCCATTTTTCCACCTATAGACAAAATAGTTTTGAGAGCTTCCCAAGGAGGATTTTGGGCGAAGAAAGAAAGGGGAGGGGAATGAGACCTCTAATGAGAAGACACTTTTGGAAAGAAGATCTTTCTCAATCTCTCCCTCAATTTCTTTTGTCTATACTCTCCTACTTTTTTTAGCTAGAAGTTTACTATTACACTGTTGTAACTTTTAAGCATCCGGACCACTTCTTAGATTAAACATGTTTAGTTTAATTCAAATGTTTAGTTGTTCTTTTCTTTTAAGCGTGAGCTAAACAACTCAAGGCAAGGGTTAGGGATGTGTATTTGCTGATTTGGTTTCAAGGTGTTGTAGCAGCCTTTAGCTGTTCTTTTTAATGGATGACTTTCTGAACTATATGTATTGTTTGGCCACCTCTACAATTTTCTTTCTAATATGAACTTGGAAAGGGAAGTATTAATAGAACTATCAACATCCTCATCAGTATAATCTATTTAATAGATTTGAGAGAGAATTAGGAATAACCTCCCCTGATACACATCAAAAGAACATCGAAATGGACTTAGACGTATAGCTTTGGAAAAAACGTAAGGGTTGTTTTGTGTTATTAAGGCAGCATGAGAAATGTAGTAGTATCCTGTAGCAGTTAGCTTATCAATTTCTCTAACCTGAGCCTATTTTAGCCATTATTTCCCAACTTCTTTTTGAACTTCTATGAGCTAATTGTGGATTAAATTTTGTTATTCTTTGTCTTTTAAAATCTATAAAATTTGTTACCCTCATTCTTCTAAACAATATGCTTTTAAGGCTAATGTTGTTAACTAATCCTTGTGGATCGACCTTGCATTACTATAATTTCTAACTGCACACTTGCAATTTAGTCTATCTTCGCAAGCTATATTAAAACTTAATCTTTAAATCAAGAAGTTTTTGGCGCCATTGTTGGGGATAGGTGCAACAAAATTGATCTTAGAAGTGAGTTGAAAAGAATTATGTGCTTCAAAGAACTGATCAAGCTGTTGTGAATTGTAGGTATTGTAATTGTGTATGAACGAATTTCCTGGTTTAAAATTTCCACTGAATTTGATCTTGAGATTGAAAGAATTCTAAAGAGAATTAGAAGAGAAAAAAGAGAGAGGCTACATCAGGAAATTGGACAACAAGTTATGGCTTATTTACCAAATAGACCAGTTATGGATCAAAAATTTGCAAGACAACAACCAACTGTGCCAGTTAATCAGGCTATTAACCATGGGAATATAGTTAATAGCCTGATTAACTGGCACACTTAATCAATTTGCTGATGATAGGGAAAGAGCCATTAGAGATTATGCAGCCACAAGATAAAATGAGTTGAATCCAGTGATAGTGAGGCTTGGAATCTAAGCACCACACTTTGCGCTGAAACTTGTAATGTTCCAGATGTTGTAATCCAAAAGGCAATTTCATGGTCTGGTTGCTGAAGACCTAGTCCTTCTTTGAGGTGTGTGACTCGTTTGTGATACCTGAAGTGCCAGGGGAAGCATTAAGATTAACTTTATTCCCTTATTCTCTTGCTATTAATGCTCTAGCATGGTTTGGAACTCTACTACCATAATTTATAACTACTTGGAATGAAATGGCATGCAATTTCCATTGAAGTACTTCCTTCCCACTAAAAATGTCAAATTGGGAGGAGTACTTTCAAGTAGAGGACTGATGAGTCATCCAGTGAAGAATGGGAGAGATTTAAAGGAATGTTGAGGAAGTGCCCCCATCATGGTTTGCCACATTCCTTACAAATGGAGGCATTTTACCATGGATTGACTAAAGCCTCCAAGTTAGTGGTGGATGCTTTTGCCAATGGAGCATTGTTGACCAAATCCAACAATGAAGTAGTAGAGATCCTAAATACAGTACCAACTAATCACAACTATTGGTTAGATCCAAGGGGAGAAGTTGAAACTATAGATAGAACTAGAGGAAAATTGGAATTAGGTGCCCTGTTTGCCTTGACTGCTTAGATCTCCTCCATGTCCAATATACTGAAAAATCTTACTATGGAAAATGTAGCACAAAATACAGCTACAATGAATCAACTGAATGCAGTGTTTTCTAGTTACTTTGGTGAAAATCATTTGATGAAACTATGTCCCACCAACCCTACATCAGTATACTACATTGGAAATCTAAATATTTAAAGAAACAACCCTTTTGCCCAAACTTACAACCCTGGTTGGAGACAACACCCAAATTTTAGTTGGGAACATCAAGGAACTAGTAATCAAGGTGGACAACAGAAACCAATTTCAGCCCTAGATTTGCTCTTGCAAATCAACCAATCCAAGCCACCCTCCTTGTTCTCAACCCTACGCTCAACAAAATCAACAAAGGCAACAACGGCCCAATCAGGTTATTCATGGAACTTCTTTGGAAAGCCTTATGGAAGAGTATATGCTAAGGAATGATGTTGCTATTCAAAGTCACCAAGCACCCATCAAGAACTTAGAGCTGAATTTGTGCCAATTAGCCACTGAATTGATGGATAGACCATTGGGGAAGTTGCCATGAGATACATAAAACCCAAAGAGAGAGCGCAAGGAGCAAGTACAAGCCACACAACTAAGAAGTGGTAAAAAGTTGAATTAGAGGCAAGCCATAGTGTAGAAAGAGCAAGAAGGGAGCAATACAAAACAAGACACTGGAATTGAACAGAAGAGTGAGAAATAAAAAGGGATTGATAGTGAGAAGTCAAACATTCCAGTGGTAAAGGCAAGAGATCAGGTCAAAGATATAGCAATATTGGATCTTACTAAAAGCAAAAATGAGGAGGAAGAGGGAGGCAGAAAAGTGGGGGATACTTCTATTTTCAAACCACCACCCCTTCCATTACCTCAGAGTTTGAAGAAGCAAGATCAAGAGCATCAATTTCGAAAATTCTTGGATGCTCTAAAACAACTACACATAAACATAACATTAGTGGAAGCCTTAGAGAAAATGCCCTTCTATGTGAAATTCTTAAAGGATATCCTTACAAAGAAAAGGAGGCTAGGGGAATATGAGATGGTCTCCCTAACAAAGAAGTGTAGTGCAATATTGAAAAACAAGATTCCTCCAAAGGTAACAGACTTGGGACCTTTACAATTCCTGTGTCAATAGGAGGAAAGGAGTTGAGAAGAGCTCTTTGTGACCTTGGAGCTAGCATAAACCTTATGCTCTTATCCATTAACAAGCCATCAAATATGAGAAGTGATAGCACTCTAAAAAGTGTTACTTTAGCGCCTAAATCATTGAGGTTTTGTGTGCTTTTAAGTGTACCTTGATGCAATTATTGTTGATTTTGTAGGAGCTGAGCATTTTAAGGCAAAAATAAAGATCCGGATCGAGTTCTGTTGAAAAATGGGCTTAAGATGAGTTAAATCGGCTAAGTAACGAAGAAATCAGGCCCAAAAGAGTGCAAACCCAAGAGGCAGCATTGAAACACTATCATCCGACATCTCAATGCCAAAAATCTGGAAATTTTGGATCTGGAGTTCATCAGCGTCAAGATGCCGCTCAAAACGTCGCGACACTACAAAAATCAACAGCCCGGTAGCCACTACGCGAGCAGCACGCACATCGCGTGCACGGCCCGCGCACACCCCACGCACCTACCGCACGCACATGCGAGCTCCACCGCACGCCAGGCGTATGCCTCCTACGCGCGCCCCCCCTGCTGCATATGGGCAGTGTTTTGACGCTGCCCACAACGTCTCAATGCTATGAATTTTTCTCTCGCCATCTAAAACGCATGTTTTACTTAAGAAACCGAGGACCAGCGTCTCAACACTGTCGCATAGCGTCTCAACGCTACGAACAGATCAATATAAAAACTTTTTTTCGTGATTAGGGCTGTAAGATGACTTTTTGGGTGAAAATTTCGACGATTCTCGATAGAATTGGAGGGCTGAATATTCTGGACGGTTTGGGAGACTTTGGAGTGCTCGGGATCGAGCTTTCTTTCCTCAAGAAGCATGCCCATGATGAAAACGGAGTGGAAATCATCTGAGAGTTCTCCTTTTCCTTATCTTTTCCAATTTATGTCTATTTTTCTAGTTTGTTATGGGATTTTTCTAGACTAAAGCATGATGTATAGGAGCTAGTTTAATTAGTTTTAGGGTGTTGGGAATTTAAAGACCCGTTAAATTCGTTAATTATTGATTGAATGCATTGATTTTTCT
>JAOANK020631574.1:0-11729 GCA_026257165.2 Telfairia occidentalis
AGGGCATATGCGTCTTTTCAAGTTTCTATTTTGGACCGGTCCATTGAATTTTGCTATATCTGCAAAATCAATAAAGGACTGCTATTTTTGCTAATATTTTTGCTTATTTTATCATTTGTGCAACTGCCCCTAAAAAAAAAAGTCATTTGGCCATTTTTAAAATAGACTATTTTAAAGGGTCATACATGTCGTTATCTCTATCTTTTGTTCTTTTGTGCTAGGTATTGAGTTCTCAGCTGTGTGATTGATCAGCCCACTTTTTGGCCCAGAGATAAAATGCCCGTCGGCCCGTTTTCCTTCACAAGATTCGCCCCAAATTTCCCGCACAGAAATGGGAGTGATAGATGGGTTAGGGTTTTCTTTCTTTCTTTTTGAAGTTCGGATAAGTTAGGGTTGTTCTTCGTTCTACCGTTAGTTTCCATCCTTTCCATTATCTCTATGGCGGTAAGTTCTTTTCTAATTTCTAGGGACTACATTTTTGCTGACTGTCATTTATCATCGAGTTTGTTATCGTTGTTAGCATTTTTTTTTTTTTTTTTTTTAATTTTACATGAATATCGGACTTTGTAGGTCGGTCATATTCTGAAAGATGAAGCGAGCGAAGAGAAGGGAGAGCGTGCTAGAATGGTAAGTTTCAAAATTTGTGTTGTTTTAGAGTGTTGATTATGCTACCGTGAGAAGTTTCCTCGTTTTTTTTCCCTTCGTAAGTTTAACCTCTTTTAATCACTTTTCTTAGGCATCATTCGTTGGCGCTATGGCCATTGCTGATTTGGTTAAGACAACTTTAGGACCAAAGGGAATGGTAAGTTTCGTTCTTTTCCTTTATCATTCTCACTACTTTATCTTTTAGTTTTTAGTGGTAAACATTTACTTTGAAGGAGTATTTCCAGATACCTATGTGACAAAATGAAATGAAGGATTATTAGTTTAATTGGTCTCTATTTTTTTACCTTTACACGATTCCATGATTGTGCGTGTGATACCGTCCAGGATAAAATTCTTCAATCTACTGGGAGAGGACGGCAAGTCACTGTCACTAATGATGGTGCCACCATTTTGAAATCTCTCCATATTGATAACCCAGCTGCCAAAGTTCTTGTTGGTATCCTTTCATAAGCGTTCACTGTGTTTTATATTTTAGGCAATTTCATGACTATTGTAGTTCTGGAAGATTGTTTAATTCTGGACACTCGATTCATTTTACTGTTGAAGTTGTGCCTTTCTTATGGCTTTGAATGGGGAATCTTTAACGACAAGGTTAAGACATATCAAAAGTTCAAGATGATGAAGTGGGTGATGGCACAACCTCAGTTGTTGTTTTGGCTGGAGAACTTCTAAGGGAAGCAGAAAAATTGGTTGCTTCAAAGATTCATCCAATGACAATTATATCAGGTTTTTATTCTTCTTATTTTTTGTGTTTACATTCCAATTTAGACATGTAAAGGTATCAATCGTATGACAAGGAGAGCAACCTTGTTATTTTTAAATAGCAGGCCTATGTGCACGGGAAGACAAATATTAAGTTTAGAGCTCGGACCTATATTACATGAACTGATTCATTCTCTCTGTCTTTCTATTTTATGTTCACTCCAACTAAATCTCCATTGGGGATTTGTAAAAAACAAACTATTCTTGACACTAATGACAAAAGTAGGGTGGTTTTGCCTTTTTGGGGGCTGCAGGTTTGGCATCCTAAGCCTAGGGTTGTGTAGCCTGAGCGGTCAGCCTCAATTTGAGGGAGTTATGTAGTCTAGGTTTTGGTAGCTTATGTTTGGGGTACAGGTTTGTGTAGCTTGAGTTTATGTAACTTGTGTTTGGGGTGCAGAGTTGTGTAATTTGGGTTTTGGTAGCTTATGTTTGGGATTTTTGGTTTTTTTTTCTATATTTTTTTTTGGTGAAGTTCAAACATGATATAATCTAGTTAAATTTTTTTTGACACATTTTGTAGGAGGCAATTAATACACCTATTTTTAATTTGGTATGTTTTAATTTATGTATTTTCTAAACCTGGTTTTCTTTGCTCTTCTTCAAGGATCACCATGAAAAAAAAAAAAAACTCAATCAAATCATCCACAATAATTTGGAGCAAATTTTAACATTGATATCATAGGTTCAACAAAATATTTAGGGACAAAAAAAAGTTTTAAGAGTTATGGAACTGAGGAAATGGTCCACATAATTACATCAAAAGTAGATAGATAGATAAAGATGGTTTAATATTACAATTTCTAATAATTATTGTATTGAAAGATAAGGTATTGGAGAATTATTTTTAGATAATTTTACCAAGACTATTTAATTGATAATTTCAATATTGTTAGTAATATTTAATAATCAATTTAATAATTGATTTTTAACTCTGCGATGCTAAAAGTGAGATAATTGAAAATTATTTTTAGATACATTTGCTCTTTATATGATCTTAAAATTCCAAATATCGACTTCGTAATAATAGTTTATACTTGAATATGTTCATTTAAAATAATATTTATATTTATATCATAAAATTAAAATAAATCACATTAAATTTAAAACGTTGTTGAAATCTTAATTATAAATTTTTAATTTTTTTGAATTAATTTTAAAATCCTATATCCTTATCTTACAAATTGGCTAAAGTGTCCCAAAAACACAATTTGAAAACAAAACATAAAATCAATATCAAATAAAATTAAGAGGTATTTACATAAATAACATAAAATAAATATGTATTTGCAATAGCAAAAACTTTATAATTTTACAAAAATAGCATAATCTAATTCAAAGTCAAACTTAAAAGTAATGTAAAATATACTAATAAAAGTTCAAGTTACAATTTCTAATTATTATTATTACCATAACAACAGATAGGTTGGTGGAGAAATTTTTTTGAACAATTTAATGTATCTATTATATAATTTATCTTTATCTTTACTATATTAGAAGGTGTGATATATTTCTTTTTTTATTAATTAATTATAGAAATATTATTCTTTTTCTTATATGTAATACTTTAATTATATTATAATTTTAATTTGTACAATAATACTACATATCGAATATCTTTATATAATACGTATTGTTTAAAAATATAATTATAAAATAAAAGACTAAAATTTTTATTCAGAAAAATTTAATTGTCAAATTTTAGAATGATAAAAACATCTTCTAATTTAATTATTAATGTCAAATAATAATTGAATGAGAAGAAAGATGGATTTAGTAAACTCAAAAAAGAAAAGATGGATTTAGAGAAAGAGAGGGGGGGGGGGAGAGAGGAAGGAAAAAAAAAGAGAAATGGGTGGGTTTAGGTGAGGGGTGGGGCCCATTTGGAGGGCTTGAATAGTGATTACTATTCAAGCCCCAAGTTGCCCATGGGTTTGCCAAGCTTAATCTAGGCTTGGAAAACCCATGATTCAAACATGGGGTGGGTTACCCAAGCCAAACCCCCACCCGAAGCCAAGACCATGGGTCACCAAACCAAGTATAGTTCAATTGGTTGAAGGTATCTCCTGGACCATGAGGTTATGGGTTCGATCCTCCCACTCTCACATGTTGTTAAACTAAAAAAAATCCAAGACCATGGGTCAAACAGCCCCTTACATCTTTTCTTTTGATGAAGTCTGAACTTGGAACTCCGTCTCTTATAAAGGGAGTGTTGTATGCCTGTGTTGTGCTATCGTACATAACTCTCTCTCTCTCTCGCCTCTTTCATTATATGGAATCTCGGTGGAATATTTTGACAATTTTTTTTGGTACCTTTTGAAGAATATAAGATGCTAAAGCTTGTGATGACTCGTTTGAAATTTTCAGGTTACAGGATGGCTGCAGAATGTGCTCGTAATGCCTTGCTGCAGAGAGTTGTGGATAACAAAGCAGATTTAGGTATGGTGCCAAAATTTTTTATCCTTTTCCCTTTTCTTGGTCTAGCATGAGACTGTTAAATATATTTTTTAATCAGGGACTATAGCTTCCAGATCTTATATGGACTAGAACTGTTCTCCATCATATATCTTCTGAAGCAATGCATTACCCTTTTTTCAGAGAAATTTAAATCAGACTTGATGAAGATTGCAATGACTACTCTGAGTTCCAAAATTCTATCACAAGACAAGGAGCATTTTGCTAAATTGGCAGTGGATGCAGTAATGAGGCTAAAGGTGAATGCTCTCTCACAACCCATTTATGGTGATTTGGATAAAAATTATGCATGGACAAGTTTGATTGCTGCAAATTGATGAATACTGTTCCCCATCTTATGTAAGCTATGTTCACGTGTGTGTGTCACTGTGTGAGGGAGGTGGGGACATGTTAAACGATGTGTACCTGTGTCCATGTTGTGTTGGTGTGTCTTATATTCCATTCACTTTGGGCCCGTGTGTTCTATTTGATATTTGCTTTGTTGAAATTGCAGGGCAGCACAAACTTAGAGTCAATTCAAATTATCAAGAAACCTGGAGGATCGTTGAAGGATTCCTTTTTAGATGAAGGGTAAGCTCTCTCTTCCCCCCCCAATATTATAACAGGTTTGAAGCTAATGCATACTTGTTGCATTTTGTGTTGCAAAATCTATGAAGGACTTCCATTAAGTAATCTTATTGTTGAAGTAGTGAATCTATGAATGTTTTCTGAAACTGGTGTACTTATTCAACTATACTACGTTTACACGTCCACATTTTAAAGGGTTTATAATTGAGGTTAAAAATTAGGCCATAATATTTTTATCCTCTATGAAAAGTTTTTTTTTGCTAATTTTAGTTTGGGATCGTATTTACATTTTTCAGGTTTATTCTTGACAAGAAAATTGGTATTGGGCAACCCAAACGCATTGAGAATGCCAAAATTTTAGTGGCAAATACTGCTATGGACACAGACAAAGTTAAGATTTATGGTGCTCGAGTCCGTGTTGATTCAATGTCAAGAGTTGCTGAGATTGAGGGAGCTGAAAAAGAAAAAATGAGAGAGAAGGTGAAGAAGATAATTGGTCATGGAATCAACTGTTTTGTTAACAGACAGTTGATCTACAATTTCCCAGAGGAACTATTTGCAGATGCAGGAATTCTTGCTATTGAGCATGCTGATTTTGATGGCATAGAGCGTCTGGCTTTAGTAACTGGTGGTGAAATTGCTTCAACTTTTGACAATCCTGAATCTGTGAAACTTGGACATTGCAAGTTGATTGAGGAGATTATGATTGGCGAGGACAAATTGATCCATTTTTCAGGTGTGGAAATGGGTCAGGCTTGTACAATCGTACTGAGGGGTGCAAGGTATATTGACAAGAATCCAGTTGACTTTATCTCTCATTTTACGGTGATTTTGCAGTGCCTTTTTTATATTACTTGTCATTTTACAGAAAAACATAATTTCCCTTGTTTTATCTGCAAAAATCTTTGGGCATTTCTCTATACTTTGGTCAGTTAATAATTTTTTTAATGTAATATTTTTCGCACATTTCTATAGATGGTTTATTTCTGATAAAGAACATCAATGATAAATATCAGAAAGTTCTTCTGGTGAAAAAGTCTTTATCACTTCCAATTGTTACCCTGCAATTGGTGTCTAACATAGACCCTCGGTTGGAAATTATTAATGGTCATTTTTACATTTACAACTTTATCTTGGAGCTGTTTCATTTGCACTATTATATGTTTTGACAGTATTTTTTGGTCTTTTTTTTTTTTTTTTTTATACTTTGCCAGCCATCACGTCCTCGATGAGGCTGAAAGGTCTCTGCATGATGCCTTGTGTGTACTGTCTCAGACAGTCAATGACAGCAGGGTCCTGCTTGGAGGTGGATGGCCTGAGATGATCATGTCAAAAGAAGTGGACGAGTTGGCTAGGAAGACTCCTGGGAAGAAATCGCATGCCATTGAAGCTTTTTCACGGGCTCTACAGGCTATTCCAACGATCATTGCTGATAATGCTGGGTTGGATAGTGCCGACTTGATTGCACAGCTCCGGGCTGAGCATCACAAGGAAGGCTGCAATGCAGGGATCGATGTCATCTCTGGATCGGTATGTGTTGAGAATTGAGATTGAAATATATTTTAGAAGAGTAATACCTCAATTTCCATAAAGGAATTGTTGCAGTAATACACATCATATGCAGGTAGATGCAGTTCATGATTTGATTATTCCTCGTGCTTTTGTTATGTTATTTAATTGATTGTAGATAACACACTTGTTATGTTATAGCATTGCTCAATAAGACAATGGCTGCAAACTGAAATTTGTCAATAGATTGTTATCACTACCGTTGATTTTGTCTCATACTGGTTCTGTAGAGAACTTAGTCAATCAACTAGGATTGTCCAACTGCATTAGTACCACTTAGTTGGGTTCCTAATCACAGACTTGCTTGACAAATAATCTCACAATCCCGGTTGTGGGTCAATTAGTTTCATACCTCTAGAACCTCTATTTGTTGAGTCCCCCTAATACTTCATGAAAAACTTTGTATCTTGGTGCCATAGTTTATTGTATTGAAATTTCTTTCTATTAACCCTTTTCGTTGTGGTGATATCTATAACAGGTAGGAGATATGGCAGAACTTGGTATCTCAGAATCATTCAAAGTCAAGCAAGCCATATTGCTCTCTGCAACAGAGGCAGCTGAGATGATTCTTAGAGTTGATGAAATCATCACTTGTGCCCCTCGGAGAAGAGAAGATAGAATGTAAAAGAGTGGCTAGAGTTGTGGCAGTGAAATTTTCTGTAACGACTGTGTTTTATCTTATGGCATATTTATTGTCATCTGTGCTGTGAATGCTTGTTATATTTAAGGTTGGATTTCGTAGGAAGGTTAGCATGTTGCAAGAATTTTGGGTTTTCTACTGCCGAGTTTTTCTGATCGTGTGGGTAATGCCATTCATTTATGAACTCGCAAGATGCAAATGTTGTTTGGGTTTGTCTACCAGATCCTTCTGTTTTTGGCTTTTTTTTAATCCTCTGTTAATCGCCAAAGGATGTTTGTGTTGGTGTCCACGATTTATCTTGACCTTTTAATTCATTTTCATTTGAATATATTAATTGTTTTGTTTCTAAATAAACTGCAAAATTGATCGTTTATTATTTATTTCAAGAAAATAAGCGTATTTCTTGAATCACAATGAAGGATAAGTTGTTTGCACATCTAGAATCTTGCAGATGATTTTAGAGTCAAACTCATTTATTCCAGTTTCTGTTGTGCTTTTTTTAAATATCTATAATAGTTTTTGAATTTTTATATAAGAATCACAAACTATTTTGTTGTTTTGCTATTTTGGTAACTTAAGATATCCATCCATTCAATAAATATTTTAGCTAAATTATGTAGCTTTAATATAGGTATATTCTTAAAGCTAGGTTATAAATTTATCATGAGTAAATAATTAAAATAGTTATTTTCTACAAGGATTTAAAACTAAAATAGATATTTCGTCGAAATTGGAAGGTCAAAGAGAAGTTTGAATTTCTATCCCAATATGGTGTTGAATTAAAAAAAAATAAAATTTTTATATTTTAAGAATATATGGATTAAAATAAAGTTTAAACCTAATTTGGCTGAATAGGAGGAATTACAAAAAGAAGGTGTGCACGATTTACCTTGTCTTCGGAGCGTAGTGCGTACCAAAGGGCAACTTCCCTTTCCATGGCCACTACTGAAAGTGAACTAAACTAATGAGTTGCCTTTAAGACTTCTTTTATGGCGACTAAATGGGACGAAGTGCAAATGAATTCTAAGGTGATACAGTTTCTTCCGCCTCTGAAGAAGCCATTTCCAAAATGTTGAACTGCACGATGTCGTCATGCACTTGTCGTCTCACGCGATGAAAGACCTGTTGTTGATTGGGGTTCGTGCCATTTCCAGAATGTTTAACCCATTCATCTCGGTCTACATCCTCCATTGCCTTCTTATAAGAGGATGGATCCTCAACGTCGCCATCTGATATAACGGTTAGGGTTTTCGTTAAACCCATATAACGAGCAGGTTGGTTCATAACCCTCCCATTACATCGAGGCATCCTCAACTCTTGAGATGGATGTACCTGACTGGATGAACCAATACCAACAACTCTTGTTGACGTTGTTGTCTCTTCAATGATTCTTGTTGGAGGTTCAATAGTTTCTCTAGAAAGTTCATTTAATACTATTTTACTACGCGGTTTATGCTCCCTAATATGGTCCTCTTCCAAAAATGTAGCATTTGTTGATACAAATACTTTATTTTCATTAGGATCATAGAAGTGACCACCTCTCGTTTTCTTGGAGTAGCCTACAAATAGGCATACCTTTGAACGAGGTTCTAATTACTTAGGATTTGCCTCAAGCACATGTGCTAGGCAATCCCAGATTCCGAAGTGTTGTAAACTACCTTTACGACTTCTCCACAATTCCCAAGATATTTCTGAAACACTTTTGGACGGAAAATTGTTCAAGATATAAACTGCAGTTTGTATTGCATAACCCCAAAACGAGTTAGGTAACTGAGCATAACTCATCATAGATCGAACCATGTCCAACAGAGTTCTATTTCTCCTTTATGATACACCATTCTGCTAAGGTGTACCAGATGCTGAGAGTTGAGATGTAATTCTATGTGCTATCATATAGTTTTAGAATCTCAAGTCCATATACTCTCCACCTCGATCAGATCAAAGTGTTTTATCTTTCTATCTAATAAATTTTCAACTTTAGCCTTGTACTCCTTGAACTTTTCAAGGGCTTCAGACTTATGTTGCATTAGATAGAGATACACATATCTTAAATAATCATTTATAAAATAGATGAAATATACATACCCTCCTCGAGCTTTTACATTCATCGATCCACAAAGGTCTGAATGTACCAACTCTAAGGGCTCTTTGGCTCTATAACCTTTTCCAGAAAAAGGTCTTCTAGTCATTTTGCCTTCAAGGCATGACGCACATATTGGTAAAGAGTTTTCTTCTAACTCACTTAGAAGCCCACTTTTAACCAATCTCTTAATCCTATTGAGATTAATGTGACCTAATCTTAGATGCCAAAGATGAGCATTTTCTTTAGGGGAAATCTTTTGTCTTTTATTTTTGAGTTACTACAATTCTGAACATTTCAGTATTAAGGATTTCTTTTGATGCTAACGGCCTTAGTACATACAAGTTGCTTTCTAAGTTTGCTGAACAAATATAAACACCATTCTTGTAAATAAACACTTTAGGTAAAGAAAAGGTTATAGAATAAGATTGTTCAATCAACCACTTTATAGAAATCAAGTTTCTTTATAAACCAGGAACTACATAAACAGTTTCTAATAAAATGAAAGATTTTTGTCGAAACAAATTCAAGCCTCCCACTGCAACTGCTGAGACGACCTACCCCGTGCCAACCCGTATGGTCATCTCGTCAGTCTTGAGCTATTGCCAGGAACTAATTCCCCTGAAAAGAAGAGCAAACGTGATTAGTGACCCTTGAATCAATTATCTAGGCAGAATCATCATTCTCCACTAAAAAAGTTTCTAACATAAGTAAATCGTATTTACCTTCTTTGGCCTTCTTTTTCTCCACCAAATACTTGGAACAATTCTGTTTTCAGTGTTCTTCCTCATTGCAATGAAAATAATTTCCTTTTAAAACCTTGGCCTTCTTGAACGGTGATGGAGCTGCAATAGTGTTAGGCTTTTTCTTACCCCTTTGACCTTTTCTCTTCTTCTTCCACTTATTGGGGCCTGAAGAAGATGATACAGATTTAGTCCCAAAGGTCAAACCTCTGTAGAACTTCCTGGAGGAAGAAACAACATTTGCCCCTCCCTTCCCTTTTTGCCCCTTAACATTCATCACAGACTCGAAAGTATGTAGCTCATTAAGGAGGGAGGTCATGGTGTAGTTCAGCTTGTTCATAACAGCGTTACTACGGAACTGAAAGAAACTATCTGGTAGTGAGATTAGAATAATGATAACCTGAATATTCTCATCGATGATCGCCTCATTCATCTCTGCTATGTTAAAGTGGACCATCGTGTTGAGAACATGTTCCCAAACAGATGATTCCTCTTGTATATGGGCATTGAATAGGTGTTGTAGGGCCTCATGCTTGATTTGTGAGGACGGTTGTCCAAACATATCCTGCACAGAAGCCATGGTCTCTCGAGCAGAGACCATAGATTCATGTTTTTTAGCTAAAACATCAGTCATGCTGGCTAAGATGTAGGCTTTGGTCTTCTCGTTTGTCTTGACTCACTTCTCATATGCATCCGGAACATTTTGAGCTGCATTAGGAGGGGGGATCGGAGGACACTCCTCTGTCAAAACAAAACGCAGGTCATCGATGATTAGCATAGTATTAAGTTATTTTCCCAGCTTGTAAAGTTCTCGCCAACGAGTTTATCAACACTTAAAAGGTTAATTAATGCGTTTGACAGTTTGTTTGCTAAAACATGCAAATTATTTATATTAGTACCATGAAGAACGTATTAAATCCAATCATATTTTAGCAAAATTCTTTATATATACCCTACATATCATCTAATTTTGCAATGATGCTTCAATGGGTCAGAATGAAAGCCACCTAAGGGAGGTCAATCATCCCTGCATTGAATTGAGACATTCTCAACTATTTATCACATCAGGATAACTCTTACCCCTATGACAATTAGTCACCATTGTTTTGGTCAAGAAAATTATTAACTCTTAATAATTTCTTGTAAGTGTGATCCTTCATTTTTGACCTTATAGTTCCGCCCCAATTAGCCAACCTAAGGGAAAAAAATTGATTGGGGCAAAACTAAAGTGATCCTATCCATTTCTGGAGTTTGAGTTTGATTTCATGCAAACACCTTCCTAAGGGGGACATAAGCAAACGGTGCCACAAGGCCGAACATGAAACCAAACCTCAAACTAATAAAGGAGACTGCAGAATGTGTTGACACACGTCCTTCTCCTGCTTACTATAAACATTCTCTCCATTCACCTTGTTATTGATCTATGCAAACACCTTCCTAAGGGGGGACACAAGCAGATTGGTGCCACAAGGCTGAGCATAGATCTCACGCGCGTGGACTTTTAGGGAGATACATGAGAGAAAATTGACATATTATATATGTCTTTTTCTCCCACTGAATGTTTTATCTAGGATTCATTACTGAGTTAAAATTTCGGGTAACAATTTTATCTAAGTCATTGTTAAAGTTGACCCAATATAACTCTTATATTGGATAATTTTAATAATATATGATTCAACTCATTAAACTCTTTAACAAATTGAATTATTAATTCCATGCTTATAAAATAATTTGTCTAATTCATCTTCCAAGTCGGTTTCTAGGTAGGGTGATCCTTTTCCGTCAGCTTAAATACTCCATTCCTTTGACAAAACCTTCCTTAGACAAAGGTCCCTTATGGACAATTTATTTTATAAATTTAATCTTTTATTAAGCTAATTAATTTTATTATAAAGGTTATTAAAAGATTAACCTTATTTGTAATCATATTAGAAATTTGTCCACATAAGTCTATCTCAATTAATTTTAAACTATTTAAAAAGAATTTTAGACCTATGTTTGCATGCAATTCTTTATTATAGGTTTTAATTCTAATTCATTAATAAAATAGTTATTGTAAAACTATTGAATGAACGAAACCTATAACATACATCTCGCTCGACATTGAATTAAATATAACATTTATATGCGAAGTAATGTCATGCTCAATGCATTTCATTTTCATTAAGCATACTTAATATAACTCTTATAATGCATGAGCATGCTTAACATTCATACATACATATAATAT
>JAOANK020631774.1:0-11728 GCA_026257165.2 Telfairia occidentalis
TTTTTTTTTTAAGGAAACCAAACTTTTCATCGAAAAGATGAAAAGAAAGAAAGTTCAAATTGCAAGGAAACTTAAACGAAATACAAAATAAAATGAAACAAGGAAGCCACATGTAAGAATTAAACTATTAACCTGGAAAAATAAAAGCATTCCAATTTAAACACAAGTCTTGAATGGAAAATGCTGCAAACTTATTGGATAAGGAACACCAAGAGGACGCTTTTTAACCCGGGCTAGATCAAAGCGATCGTTCTATGGCAAGGGCTTATCTTGGAAAATCTTTTGATTCATTTCAAACCAAATTTTGGATAGAAGAATTTTAACCACAAGCGGCTACAGCAGCTGAGATTGAGAACTTAGTCGAGAATCCACTAAAATCTAGGCAACATTCTCTCCTTAAAGGCATTATAGAAAGCCCAATGCAACTTAAAGATAGAAAACAATCGGCACCAGCAATTATGAGAGTACCTACAATCAAAAAATAGATGTTGCAAATCTACCTTGTCTGGTGAACAAAGAGGACACATTGATGGAGATAAATGATGAGTAGGCATCTTCCTTTGAAGGGTCAAAGAAGAGTTTAAGGAACCAAATAACATAATCCAAATTAGGGCATTCACACGTTTAGGGCATTTTGCTTTCCATAGGGCTTGAAATAATAGTTTATCCAAAGGGGATGAACCTACCGAGAACTGGCCTGTTCTTTCCAATTTCCAGCATCTAAAATCTTGAATTTGCTTTGATAAGGTAGTTGTGCTACCTTTTGTTACTGTTATGAATCCTCATGGTGTTGCTCATATGCTAAGAATATACCCATCAAGTCATTGTACTCTGATTATAACCAGCACCATTGTCCTCTAATCGTTGTTGGCTGAAAATTTCCTTTTTTCTTTAAAACACATTTGAAATCTTAGCCTAATTTCATAAATGAAAACTAGCTTTCAAAACTTGGCTTAGATTTTCATAAGATTTTAAAGATAAAAACGTAAATAGGAAAGTAAAGAAATACATTGATGAAAGCAGTATTTATAAGCTTAATGTTCAGAAACAATAAACCAAAAAGAAATAAATAGTTATTAAATAGAGATTATTGAATTCAAACCATCCTCAAAAGAATCCAAATGATTTTCAAGTTCTTTTCCTCTAATCATAAAGAAAGAAGTATATCACATTTGACATTAGGATTCGCAATCCCCATGATGACATTGTTATCTACAGTAACAAGTTGAAATGTCACATTCTTCGATTGTGTGAGAGTTTTTTGAGTTGTGGCATTGTCCACACATGGAAGGATATCATCGAGAGTCGTATAGCAATTAGGTTTAGAACTCACTTATCCATTGAAACACGTCTCTGCTACAACACTAATGTGTATTGAGCAGGTTAGCACACTAGCATAGCAGAGGATTACCTTATCAAGAACAGCTTAAAATTATATATGGCATGAAAGAGGCTTGCCTTATCAAAAACAATTATCACAAACAGCTTAAACTTTATTACACGTCCCAAATGTCCAGACTCAACGATGCATAATTTCGAGAAACTTGAACATTCTTCCATTTCTAGTGAAAGTAAAAGTGGCAAGAAAGCTTATTACCTTTTCACTAATAGCTTGCAGATATAACAGGCAAAAAAGATAAGCTTATTACCTTTTTAATATTTGAGATGTAATCGTGCGTAGGCATGTTGAACATAAAACAGAAAGTTCAAAATTATCGAGTTTAAATAACTCAAGTGACACTTGAATTGATTATGTATTATAAACCACGAATAGGCAATTTCCAATATAGGGATTGATCTCCAATAATCGACAGGAAGGGGGTTGAAGAACTCAAGAAGGAATATCTTAACTCAAACAAACAAAAAAAGAAAAAGTTAAAAAAATTCAGTGACATCCACAGAAAACCTATCAAATCTGGAACTCAATCATGTACAGAAGACAGTACCTGTTACATTTGAAAGTGATGACACGGAGAACCTAACAAAAATCTGCCAACAATTAGTTATGTACAGAAAGCATTCATGTCACATAAGTTGCTCTTCACAAAGTAGAGCAGTTACCTAGTTAACAAAGGTTCTCTGGAAAGGACTTTTGTCCACATTCACCCACCACAGGAGGACAAAGAAAAACGTGATCTGAAAATTTTATCCAACCAACAAAAAAAAAGAATAGAGTATGATTCCCAGCACATTCATATACATTAAGAGACAAGCAAATCAAGTTACTTCTAAAACATACTAAATGAACAATAATTATCTAGCTACTATAATTTGAATAATGCACAAACAGCCAAGAATAATACAGTCCCCGCCGCTTGATTCGTTACAATCTCAATTAGTAAAATCCATATAACCTATCCATTTAAACAAGCAAGATACCAAAAGATGCATCGCCTCAAGGAGAGGCTTCAATTTTCCAATATGGTTATAGTGGATAGAGTTGGGTTAAGTGATGGCCTGGCTCTATTCTAGAATGATGACACCACTATCGATTTACTTTCTTTATCGAAAGCTCATATTGATGTGAAATTTGTTTTTGATGGCAGGACTTTTCGGGTGACAGGTTTCTATGACGAACCAAATTAAGTGGATAAACATCTCTCCTAGACTCTACTGCTCCGACTTAAGGATGTTAACTCCCTTCCTTGGATGGTGGTGGGCGATTTCAATGACATTCTTTATGGCCATGAGAAGGACAGGGTCGGCCACATCAATTCACTGAAAGTAGGGAATTTTGGAAAGCTCTAAATCTCATTTAGGTTTCTTGTGCTTTGATCATAGGGTCATTGAAGTTTGCCTCCACCATAGTGTCGTTAGACTTAGAACGTGTAGCCGCGATTCCAATTCGAGGAAGTGTGGACGAGTTTTGAGGATTGTGAACAAGTGATCCAAAAAAGCTGGAATAAGGATATACGAGGTGGGGCCAGTGATGTGCTTCAATCCAACTTGGTGAACGTCACAAAAGACCTTTCCAAATGGGGGTGGAAAAAGAAAGGAAATTACAAAAGACGAATAGCCAACTCCAGGAGGAAGATAGAGAAGCTTCAAAATCACAGGCTAAGGACTCTCGAACTACGATATCTCAGGGAAAAAGAAAAATGACTAGATGATATTCTCACTAAGGAAGAGATCTACTGGAAGCAACGATCGAGGGAAGATTGGTTCAAGTGGGGGGATTGTAACACAAAGTGGTTCCATACCAAGGCTACCCAACAGAAAAGAAAAAATCAAATAGGCTTTATTCAAGATGATAATGGAACTTTGGTGCATGAACAGAGAGAAATTGAAAAAAAAAATCTTTCTTATTATACCAATATTTTTAATTCTTCAACTTTGAATGTACTGGCACTTGATGAGACCTTAATGGCGATACCCACAGTGGTGAATGTAGACATGAATATGATGCTGGACCAAGACTTTACAGGGGATGAGATATGGACCGAGCTCAAACAAATGGGCTCGACGAAGCCCGATGGCTTACCAGCCCTCTTCTACCAAAAATATTGGAACATTGTAGGTGACAAAGTGAGGAAGGCCTGTCTCCAATGCCTCAACAATGGGCAACTACTAGCAAAGTTTAATCAAACGACCATCGTTTTGATCCCGAAATTCAAATCTCCAATATCGGTGACTGTTTTCTGACCCATTAGCCTCTGTAATGTGTGTTATAAGATTATTTCAAAGGTTTTGGCTAATAGATTAAAGACTATCCTGAAGCTATCATATTTGATACACAAAGTGCTTTTATTCTTGGTCGCCTTATTGCTGACAATGTGATTGTGGGTTTTGAATGTTTACATCATCTAAACATGTCTAAGGCTAAAACTGGTTTTCCGTTCCTTAAGTTAGATATGAGTAAAGCATATGATAGGGTTGAGTGGTCTTTTTTGCGAAGTATGATGGGTAAAATGGGTTTTAGTAGTAACTGGATTAATCGAATTGGCATGTGTATGGAGACAGTTTCCTATTCTCTGTGTTTGAATGGGTGAACTTTCAACACCTTTTCTGCCAACGAGAGGACTTAGGCAAGGAGATCCTTTATATCCCTACCTGTTTCTTATTTGCGCAGAGGGGCTATCAAATCTTCTAAAACAAGCTGAATTGGATAAGAAAATTTATGGTTTCAAAATTGCTTGAATTGCTCCTACTATTTCTCACCTGTTTTTTGCAGATGATAACCTTTTGTTCTTTAAAGAAAAATCGAATGAGTTCAGGGAGATCCAGAAAATTCTGTCAGTCTATGAGAAGGCATCAGGTCAAATGATCAATTTTCATAAGTCGACAGTAGCTTTTGGGAGAAAAGTAGCGAATGAGATAAAGTGTAATCTGGCCAGTATCTTACAAGTCCTAGTGGTGAAAAATCATGGAAAATATTCAGGGGTACCCTCAAATTTTTTGAATAGTAAAAGGGAATCCCTCAATTACATAAAAGAGTGTGTCACTAAGGTTCTTCAAGGGTGGAAAGGAAAACTCTTCTCTAAAGCAGGTAAAGAGGTGTTGATTAAAGCAGTTGCTCAGGCAGTTCTTACGTATACATTAAGCTGCTTCAAACTCCCTATGAGTTGTTGTTAGAATCTTAATCGCATAATTGCTAATTTCTAGTGGGAAAACTTTGACAAAGGAAAGAAAATACATTGGGTCAAATGGAGCACAATGACATTACCAAAAGATATGGGTGGATTAGGATTCCGCGATATTGCTAAGTTTAATCAAGCCTTACTTGCCAAACATTCCTGGCGAATTTTGAAGAGTCCACAATCCCTTCTAGCTCGCACTCTAAAAGCTAAATCTTTTCCCACTGAAACCTTTATTATTGCTAGGTTAGGAAACAATCCTTCTTATGATTGGCGAAGTATCCTCTAGGGTCGGGAACTGGCGATGATAGGTGAGCATTGAAGAATTGGCCATGGTCGTTCTATTCACATTTATGATGGAGATGAATGGCTGCCCTGGGAGAGGACTTTTAGGACTTTGTCATTACCCGCCCACTTACTATTTCTACCACTGACGGTTTCCTTGATAGTGAGGGAAGTTGGCGAGAAGATCTAGTCTGAGATATTTTTAGCCAGAACGATGCTACCTTGATACTCAGTATCCCGTTAAGAGACGCTCGATCAGATGACTCTTTTATATGACACTATGATAAGAAAGGAAAATATTTTGTCAAGATGGGTATAAGGTGGCGATGGATGCGGTCATGAGGCTAGTACTTTGGTTGAATGCAGTTTAAATGCATGGTGGAAACAATTGTGGCTAATGGCAGTTCCTGAAAAGATAAAAATTTTTGTTTTGCGCTCTTGTCGAAGTGTCCTTCCAACTAATTTCAACCTTTATAAGCGGAAGGTCCTGGATGATTATCGATGTCCCCAGTGCAAAAGGGAAATTGGAACTGAACTTCATTCTTTATGGCTCTGCAAAAAAGTTTGTAGATATTGGACTCAATAGAGCCCGGTTATGTGCTTTCTGACTGAGTCTTTTCATAATTTTACTTCTCTTTTTTGCATGGCCACTGAGAAGTTCAAGGAAGCAGAGTTGGAACTATTTACCATTGCCTTATGGACTATTTAAAATAGGCGAAATATGACGACACTAACTATCAGTATCTGGTGACTGATGATCCCATCTCCTTGGCCGAGAATTATGTGGCAGAGTGGAAGGCTTGCCAAAGTTACCGAAGCCATCGATTTCTGAGTCCGATCCGAGAAGGGATCGATTCGCACATCCCCCATAACACTACGAGGTGGATCCCACCAAAGTCAACACATTGTAAGATCAATACTGATGCTGCATTTCTTGATGGATGAGCATGTTTTGGAATGGTGATTCGGGATACACATGGAGAGGTTCTCTTAGTAGCAGAACAATCACGCAATCTTAGTGGGTGGGTAGACCTTGCTGAAGCAATGGCCCTCAACGAAGGTCTCACTTTAGCACATGAAACGGGTATATGACCGTGATGGGAAAAAACTGATTCACTAGTGCTCTGGAACCTTATTAATGGAGATGATAGGTGTTGATAATGAAACTCAGTTAATTGTGGATGAAATCAAAGCTAAATGTCAAAACAAGAACGTGGAGAGAATTCTTCTTATCAGGCGTAGCCAAAATGAGGTTGCAAACTCGTTGGCTATCCATGCTAGACGACATCTATTCAACTGCATTTGGGTTGAAGATCACCCGTCTTGAGTTACACGACACCTTCATTCCAATAGCTCTACTATAACCTATCCATTTTCTATTTTATATGCAGCACTATCAATGCATAAACCCAACTGATGCCAAGTGGTGCAATTCAGAGATCAAGGAACCTATAAATAAATTGCATTCAACATACCCTCTCATATTGATTGGATTAACGCCAACTCTTGAGCAACAAAGTAAACCACCCATTAACTAACATTAAAGTTTTATAATTCTCTAAATTTCCCGTAACCTCCAATAAATCTAAATCCAAAATGATTTATTCATTTAAAGAAAAGGCAGAGGAAACAAGAACTAAGAATACAATGCCAAACCGATAATTTCTCAGCAAAAATGCTAATTAAACATAATAAAGACACCTTAATCCTAACATACACGCTAAATTTTCAACAAATGTAGTGAAAAAGAGTAGAAAACATGACACCAATCTCCACATGTTTAGAAAAACCTCTCACTTCTACCGCAAGAATAAGCAAAGACAGAATATCCACCATACGAAAATTGTTACAATCACATAGAATTTCTCTCCCCAACCCCAATTACAAAACATTCTCTCAAAGCTTTCTACCTAGTAGACCAAGCTTAAATGTTTTTAACTAGGATGAATAAAACTAAAGCCCATGAGCCCCTTATATAGTGCTTAAAACCCATCACTTTATTCATTCTTTTCAACCGATGTGGGATTTTCACTTTTCTAACATTTTGCCAAAAACTCAACACCTCAATCAATATTACATTAAAATCAATGACAATTAACAAATTCGAACATTACTATATGATCAATTGGAAACATATATCTCTAAATTGAATGATGCCAAGCTTGCCAAGATATGATATGGTTTGATGAGAGGACTTGATATGGGAATGATAAGCTGATCAAACGTCATCTTCTCAGAATGCATCAAATCCCCTAGGCGGTATATTGTCTATAGCTTGCTTCCACAGCCCCTCAGTGCATAGATTAGGGTAAAAAAATGCGTGAAGAAAATGTTGTTGTATAAATGAAACAAACGTGATGATTTGTGAAGGAACATGTTTTTCTAAAAGTAATATCCTTTTCCCAAAAAAGGTAGATAAGTGTTTCTAAGAGGGCGTTTGGCGCAGGGAGTGGACTTATTGAGTCTGGAGTTGTTTAATCTGGAGAGTAAATTTGAGGAGTTGTTTAGTCTAAGGAGTAGTTTTGTCTGTGTTTAGGGTGCAGAGTTGATTGGTTTGTGTTTGGGATGCATAGTTGTTTAGTCTGAGTTGATTTTTCTGTGTTTGGGGTGCAGAGTTGTTTAATCTAATTTTGTTTGGGGTGCATAGTTATTTGATTTGATTTATTTAGTCCTTGTTCAGGGTGTAGAGTTGTTTTATTTTATTTACATATGTCTGTTATTTTAGTTAAATTATTGTGACAAATTATTTGCATTATCCAATTACCTGGTTAATTATTTTTTCAAATTTATTGCAAATAATTACTATTATGTATTTTCTAATTTATAATTTTTGAATTAAGAATTAAGAATTATAAAATTTAGAATTTAGAAAGACAATGTAACAAAAAAAATTCATTGCAAATGATTGTGAATATTGGGTTTAACTCAAAACATGCATTCAATTGTATTGCTCATAATATCATGTCACAAAAATAGATAGGGCATATGCAATATAAATATTTTGCTTGTCCCAAAAAAATAAAATAAACAAGCTGATGTGACTACGTTTCCAGTTGTCACACACAAAAAATGAGTAATTTTCTACATACAAATCATAACAGCAGGTAGTAAGATGGGAGTTAGACCGACCAATCACTCCTCACTCCAACTGAGGAGACGCAAGCAATAACCCTTCCTAAGGTGTATCGGGATATGGACAAGAAGTTGTCAGTATTTTGCACATCACATAAGAGAATTTCAATCACTTCTAGGACATCTGCCATTGTTGGGCTCGGTATTCCTTTAACCTGAGGAGACGCAAGCAATAACTCTTCCTAAGATAATCACTACAACAAATATTACATTTCATAGCATATAGTTATAGCATTTTTCTAAATTAGCTATTAAAAAAAGGTGGGTAGTTGAAAAAATGAGCAGTAAATAAAAAAATTGAGCCCTAATATTATGAAAACTCTCACTCTCAAAACCACACCTACACACACTTTCTCTCTCAAAAGTTCACTATTCCCTCTCAAACCACATACCACCACGCGTTCGATTTCTCTATGTAATTTCACGATTTCGTCTCAAATCTCTCATGGTTTTCTCTGCAATTTCTTTCTTAAGGATTCATAGCTCGATGGAAAAGATCAGGATGATGAATCTGCGATCTCTCATGGTTTTCCTATGCAACTTCTAGCTGCTCTACCCCTTCTAAACTTCCCGGCAACTATTCCGGTGACATTGGATTCAACTCCAAATGGCTTAGTATATCTCGATGTTAAAGTATAACCCCCCTTCTAACCCTCATTTTTATTTTCTCAAAACGAAAATTAAAAGAACAATATTTTTTAAAGAGATTTTAGAATTTCTATTTCTTTATTGGTAGTCGATTGACGTAATACAAACTAATGATTTCTTTGTCGATTTGAATGATAGCTGGAACAAGGGCATTAATTTGTTGGTCTGGGATTTATTTGATGGGCTCTTAATTACGCTCAAAGCATGCCAATTTTGGATTCATTTTTGTTCTACTATGTTTTGAATTTATTTCCTTTTTCTACTATGTGGTTGCTGTCTGGTGTGAATTTATTTTGTGCAAGATGTTTGCTACCTTTTACTATGTTGTGGCTTAGTTGCTGACTTAGTATATCTAACTTAACATTTTTTTCCATACGTTTTCCCACACTATGCTTCAGTGTTAGCAAGAAAAATGTAAAACAAATTGATATGTTGAGTTTGGAGTTAAAAAAAGTTGAGTTTGGGTAATCTTTGTTTAACTTGTTCAAAGAAATGAGTTATACAAATTTGAACTTGTGTAAGATTTGTTTGGGTTCGCAGGTTTATGATTTGCTAAAATTAGTATGTAGTATGAATTGTGAGTTTCGATAAAGTTTGGTAGGGCTAATAAATTCATATTGTAAGACAATAAAACAAATCCATGTACCAAACATAAGTTTAGTTTTTGAATTATAAATTGCATAAGTTAAACCTATAAAAGTCAAATACCATCTAGATGATTTAGGAACTCTCAAACTTGATCTGCAGAGTTAAATGTTTTATGCCATAACATGTGAGCTTATGCCATCTCATATACATAGTTATGTCCATAATGTCTATAATGTCTTTATTGTATCGGTGAAACTAACTACTTCATGGCTATTTAAGGTATTTGATAAAGTTGACTAGAGTAATGCAGTTGTGAAGTATATTGTTTCTGATGGCTAGACTTAATGTACTTCATGACTATATTGTGCTTGATAAAATAGAGCAAGAGTTTCTGGCATATTGATTATCACTCTTCAATAACATGGCCTAACACGGCGTTTCGAAAATGCTATGGAAAGTGTACTATAGCATTTTTTGACTGCTATCGTATGTGATATTTGTTGTAGTGAATGTCCCTGCAGTAGAAACTCTTGCAGTTGGGGCAACACTTGTTGGCGTCGCTGGGAGTTCTTCTTCTTCCATGGTGGGTTCAATGATTGGTGGATCTGAGATGTAGTATTCTTGTGATCCCAAACCCGTGTCTTCCAACATTACATCTCCTACATTAGTTGTCATCTCTGCTAGTGTCTCCGCTTCTACCTCTGTAGCTCGGTGATTCCCAAAGACGATTGCCAAGTCATCATAATGAGGGAAAGGCTTGTTTCGTAGCCCACGGGCATTGGAATGACCCTGCACGTTAAATAAAAATGTTAATATCAAGACAAGTCTAGTATGTTAAATTAGAAGTTGTGCTTACCTTCACCCAACTGTTGTAAACATCTTTCTCTACCTTGATGCACTTGAACTGGTCATTCCATCCAAATCCACTGCAAGCAGGTTCACGCATCTCTGATATTGTTGTGCATTATTTTTTGAGGTTCTTCACCTTGCAATCAATAGTGAGACTTCCCTTAATGTCACATCTTGGTATGTTCTCCTGTAGTACTCTCTCCAACTGCGGTAAATAACCAGGCCTGAAGGTCCCATTGTCCGATCTCCATCTACCCCCAAGTATTAGAGTCAGGAGACACTCGACTAGTTTGGCATCTTCTGCCTTTGTCCATGTATGTTTGTTTGGCTTGTCACTACCTGCCATCTTTCTACATACATACGTTTAATGGATGTTTAGAGAATACAACACTCATATTGGACAAAGATAAATAACAAAATATAATTTATTGATCTGAGAAGAAAATACAAGTTTCAAAATAAGTCCAAGCTAGATAAGAATACAAGTTTCCCTCTATTACAACGAAAAAAAAAGATTTTTTTTTAAATTCCTATTCATCTCAATCCTTCCCATTCAAAGAACATTCTTTGAGCCAATTCATCTATTCACTGTCCCCATTCATCAGAGTTCTCGATGAAATTTATAGTCTCCCCACCGAAGATGTTCAAGTCCTCTTCTTCTGTATTCTCCCATTCTTCTAATCCAAGTCTAGGACACATCTCTTTGTCAATAAGATTGTGAATGAGGCCGCACGCAGTGATTGTTCTACATGGACTTCGATATGATAGTATGATTTTCCTCGAAGGATTGCCTGTCTTTCTTTAAGCACACCGAAGGCTCGTTCCACAAATTTCCTTGCTGAGGAATGCTTCATATTGAAAAATTCTATAGGATTTGTCCGTGCATTGCCTCCGCCCTACCATTCTTGTAGATGGTATCATTCGCCTCTATACGGCACCAGAAATCCCTCAGCATTAGGATAATCAGCATCGCATAAGTAATAATAACCTAGACAGTGTAGCTCTATTTAGTATAACATGTTATGTCCACTATTAAAAATTTATTTTAATAATCTATATTTTGTATTTTTATGTACCCTTCAGAACCTTCAATCTGTTCGGTCATGATATTGCGTCCCTAAGAACCCTTGAATCGACAGCAGACCCTTCCCATCCAGGCATCACGAATATGAACTCCTCGTTAGAAGAGCACACAACCGCGATTTCACCATTCCTAGTCCTATACCTTGGCTAATCAGTCGTCTGAAGGAATCGAATTCCCAGAGGAAGCGACTGAACGCTTAATGCATTCAAGAATGAATTTTGTAAGAAGCATGCATTATAGAAACCAAAAAATACAGAGAAAGAAATTTTACCTTTGAAGAACCTTTCTTCAATTCACGTAGTTCTTTGTTTTTCTACCTTAACCTCAAACCCGAACACCACCACGAAGTAAACTTGCTATTCTCTGGATCAAAACAAGGATTTGATTGTGGGATCGATTTTGTGAGGGAGGAAGAGAAACTCAAATTCCAGCAACCTCTGTGTTCATAATCGAGAGAAGAAGAAGAGAGAAAGTGGGAGGAGATCCTCCTTCCACGTAACCCATTAACTCCCCTTTAGTGGGGAGTTAATTTTAATTTTAATTAAAAATAAATAATTAAAATTAATAA
>JAOANK020631976.1:0-11726 GCA_026257165.2 Telfairia occidentalis
GTTGAACATAAACCAAACCTCACCTCCTTTCTCCTCTAATTCACCAATCAAGGGATCCCACCATCCCGTTCCTTGGCTGGAAATAGCTGAGAAGACTCTAGTGGTGGTCCGGGAGGTGGTTCGTGAACAATTCCGCCGAAGATAGAGGAGGAAATAAACTTCAAAGGTGAGTTTACTTTATTCCCTGTTTTTCCTCTTCTATAGCATGATTTTTCTTTATTAATTGAGCTAGTTAGAGTGCTTTAGATCCTAATCCGCTGCACATGTATGTTGATACACCTTTCAAAAGGGTGAGCTAAAACTCCCTATGAGTGGAAGGGTTTATAAGAAACTAATCTTGAGAAAATCAATACATAAATAACCATTAAATAGAAATCTGTGACACTTGGTTATCTGTAATAAATATCATATAACATAAAACTGGATATCTTAGAGACAATAAATGAATAACTTTACAACATAGATCATAGAGTTAGGAAAACTCATCACTAAACTTGTAACCCCCGAACTGATCATAAATCTTGTCATACTAGGCATCGAGTAATCTCAGATGTAAAGTAGAGCAACATATCATATGCGAGCAGAGTAAAGCATAACACAAAAACTCACGGCCCAATGCCCATATGTGTGAAAAGGTGGCTCCCACAGACCTCATGTATCATACATATACACTATGGAAACACATTCTCATAAGTGTATTGGGTAATCACCATGGGTACATAAATTAGGGGTTTTAAAATATTTCTAATAATTCTTCAAACCACACTTCATCATAAACATTCTCAAATCATGCTTCAAAAATTTTAGTAATATTAATAATAATATATCATATAACTTTCGTCAAAATAATTCATAATCTTGAAATCTTTCATAAACCATTGTGCCAAAATTTAGAATTCAATTTAATAAATTTAAATTTCCACATTTCCCATTTTTCTTGATAAACTGAATAAAACATTTAAAAAAAACAACCACTGACAAACTATTGGCGTGGATAATTTAGATTGTAAGTCATCTAGATCTTTACTTGCCTTGAAATATTAATTCAATAACAATTTGGTAAATACTTATTTCTATTAATAATATACTTAAAAGGAAAAGAAATTCTCCAATAAGAAAATTCACATCCTCTCTCTTCATTTAATGCTTTGTACCAAGTTTTCCAAAAAAAAATTTTCCTCTGTTTATTTCTTCATTTACTTCTTTCTTCTTACTCTCACTACGCACGAATGTCATATTCTTCTTCTTTCTATTTTTTTTTTCAAAACCTCTCCCTCTATCAACTATTATCAGTAGCAAGCTTCCCCATTTTTTTTTGTTTTACTTCCAATCAACAAACAAACTCCAACATACATCTTAAATTTCTTCTGTCTAGCCAACAAAATTGAAGCTACACCTCTATTCTTGTTATTTACTTTGATTTGAAACCAAATACATAAAAAATTTCTCAGATTTTAAGAAAAACCCACAAAATCACTCTTTTAAGAATCTTCTTTCATGGTTTTTATTGTTGTTCTTGTTCAAACTCAACAATAACTTATCAAAATCTCAATATACAATATCCAGAAGCTTCACAAGACTTACCAAACTTTAATTTTTTATTCTCTTTTGATTTCCTTGTCTCTCTCTTCCTCTTCTTCTTCTTCTTCTTTCTTTCTTTCTATGTTTCTCATTTTCTTGTTTTCTTTATTTTCTTTATTTTCACTTTCTCTCTATCTTCATTTTAGAAAGATAAACTCTTTTTATTTTTTATTTTTAAAAAATAAACGTTCTTATACTTGTCAATTCCATAAACACACACTAATCATCCTCTCTCACATGTGCACCCTTCCAAAATCTCCAAAAATCTAGTTTTCTTTTCTTTAAGTGAAATGACAGAAATACCCTTACAAAATATTACCCCTTTTTGAGAATTTCGTCCTCGAAATTTAGCTACACTAATCAAGCAAATAAGTGAGAGTACTAGGAATGCATTTGATCTTTACTTTTTAGAGTTGCCTCCTCCACTATGTAATTTCTCTCGGCATACACATGCAACATGGCAACCCACGGTGACAGTCTGTCTCTCTCCTCTTGCGGTAAACAACAACGTGAAGTTTTCTCTCTCTCTTGTAGACTAACACTCACCAGTGGCATTAGGTTTTCTTCTCCAGTAAAAGCAATAGTGGCCTATGTGAGGGAAGCAGGTGGATGGTGATGCTTCGATGACTGCAAATGTCTTTGAGTGGCTGCAAGCAGAGGAACATGAGTTTCTGAATTGCAAGCTTCTCTGGCACGTGGACTTGCTTGAGGGTGCTTTTAATTGGGTGAATTGGTTGAACAAGTAGATTGACAGCTGGGCTACGTAGAAAATTTTTTGGCCTACAACGCTTGAGCAGTGTGGCAGCAGTATCGAAGAGTAAGCTCGATATAATTACTTTATTCCAAAACCCTAACTTAAATGAGCAGCCTTAGAATCATGTTTAGGTTTGTAACGTACTCAATTATGGAATTGTTTTTAAAGATAATTGTTAGAGCAGCTTAGGTCGGGCCATTAAGGATTAATTAGGCTTGTTAAGAAAGTAAGTTAAGTGGCTGTGCTCTTGGATAAGCCTTCAGGCTAGGTTGGATGAATTGATTATTTTGTATTGTATTGTATGATATCCTATTGCGTATTATGTATGATATGATGATGAGCATGGTATGTATGATCCTTGTGTTCCTTTACTATGCATTAATTTATGTAGAATGCCATAATCAGTATAAGCATATTTGTTGGATGCTATAGGCACCGTCTGATTATTGTGTTTGGGTGCCTTCGAGGTATCGTATGTATTTTGTTAATTAAACACCATGAGCATGATGTGTTGTTAAATTGTTTGGGACCTATGCATGGACTATTTTCCATGTTGCATTGATTGAATTGATGAGGGGGAACCATCCCCTAAATTTAGAGGGTCAGTGTTGGGGGAGCCTAGTTATTGACTGGATACCATCTACCATTAGGTCGTAGTAGGGATCTCTGAAATAATTCACACTTATACTCCAAGTGAGATGACACTAGTATAGGATTAAGGTTGTTGTCATTAAAAGGAATGAGAATGACATGTCATAATTTGAAAGTAAGTGATTAGGGTGTGAGCCTAGAAAGTATGATTTAAAATATTTATAAAAATAGGTCTCACATGAGCATTGCATGTGTTTGCATGTCTGACCCTGTGGATTGGGTTCCTTATTGAGTATTTGAAATACTCATTCTTTTCTTTAAATATTTTTCAGGTAATGGTAAAGGTGTACTGGATGGATGATGAGGATCGGTTATGATGAGAACCATGGTTGATATCATTTAGTCTTCTGCATTTTCAATTATTTTGTTTTCAATATTTGATTATTTGATGTGACACTTATTTTGTAATCCTAACTATTTTTTTGAATTTGGAATTGTTATAATTTCATTTGAGATCTTTATTATTTTTAAGTTTTAAATTGAGATCCTAGTAAATCACTTAATTAAATTCTTGATTTCTTATTATTATTTTATAAAGAATTAAACTTTCTAAACTATCTTCGAGTCCCTTTACATTTTAAGCATGCATGTTAGGAACGATCTTAGGGAAATTGTTCTTAATTTTATTTGTTCTCTTTTATTTAGGAGGTAAATAGTTTAAGGTTAAGATTAGGGGAATGTGACTCTATGTATTTTATGGATGCTCTCAGCACCTTTTGCTATTTATTAATGGCTATTAATGTATTAATTTTTCCATCTCAGTGAGTAGTTCGACTATCTTCTCACTATGCCTGTTAGCATTAGCTTGAAAAAGAATGTGTCAGCTAGTTTTCTTAACAACCACAATTGGAGTGCTTAATTTTGTTTAATTTATAAGAGAGTTAGGAATTGGAGTGATTAATTTTGTTTAATTCGTAAGAGAGTAAGGAATAATAAACTTTGATTGTTAAAAATGACTAGAGAAGACAGAAATAGACTCTAGATGTAAAGCTTCAAAAGATGTCTAGGCATAGTTCTATGTTAGTCATGTACCAAGAGGTATGCCATAGCATTCTAAAGTATTTTAGTTCACAAAACCCCTAATCTGATTCTCTTTCTCCTTCCTAGCAATACAAATTTGAATTTCCTACTGCATTTGCACTTACATAGTTCATTAGTAGTCATTTTTGGTCTTTTACACGAATCTTATAGTTTAAACATAAAATTCATCTAAACAAACCTTTTAAGCATTATTTCTACTCACTTGTCTCTATGGGATTGTACTTGTTGTACTGCAACTTCCTAGTGTATGCTTGCACTCTATGGTGTGACTTACGCAAGGAGAATTGCATTGCACTATAATCAACAAGTTTTTGGCACCGTTGTCGAGGATAAAGTGCAACAAAAATAGACTTTAGAGTGATTTTAGGTGAATTTAGAGCTTCAAGTCATTGAATTAGTTGTTGATTGTTTTGCAGATATTGTAAAAGTGTACGAATGACTATCCTAAGCTGCAATTTCTCTTGGAATTTGACCCTTAAATTGGAAGGACCCTTAGAAGAATAAGAACAGAATAAAAAGAAAAAGTAAATCAAGAAGAGGAACAAGAAATCATTGCTGATTTACCTAATGGACCAAATGCAGTACAAGAATTTGTGGGAGAGTAACCAACGGCTGCAATGAATTAGGCTAATAACCTTGGGAATATTGTGCAGATTGCTTATGAGATAGAGTCATAAGAGATTATGCTGCTCAAACATATAATGAGATGAACCTTGTGATAGTAAGGCCTTGGATACAGGTACCTCATTTTAAATTGAAGCCTTTTATGTTTCAAATGCTATAGTTAATTTCATGGGTTGCCAGCAGAAGATCAACATCAACACCTCAAGTCTTTCTTTAGTGTGTTATTCATTGTTATACTAGGAGTATTAGGAGAAGCTTTGAGGCTGACTTTGTTCCCATACTTCTTAGCTCGAGAAGCTCATGCCTTGTTAATAAATTTTCTACCAAAGTCCATAACTAAATGGAATGAACTAGCCATACAATTCCTATTAAAGTACTTACCACCTACCAAGAATGTCAAACTTTGAGGAGATATAATCACATTTCGTCAAGGAAGTGATGAGTCCTTTAGTGAAGCTTGGGAAAGGTTGAAGGGAATGTTACGAAAGTGCTCTAATCATGAGCTACCTCATTTTATGCAAATGGAAGCATTCTACCATGGATTAATTAAAGCTTCTAAGTTAGTAGTAGATGCCTAAGCCAATGGAGCATTGTTAGCAAAATCCTATAATGAGGCAGTTAAAATCCTGGACACAATTTCAAACCATTTGTCAGACCATAGAGTAAAAGTAGAGAAGTGAAACAACTAGAGAAAACTTAAAGTAGTTGCTCTCATTGCCTTAACATCTCAAATATTCTCCATGTAAAACATGCTGATGAACCTTACCCTCGAAATTGTAAGGGCAACTGTGACTACTGCTATTGTTAATCAACTAAATGTTGTATTTTGTAGGTGTTGTCGAGAAAACCATTTGATGGAACACTACCCCTCCGACCCTGCATGAGTATACTACAAATGGAATCAAAATGCTCAAAGCAATAACAACTCCTATGTACAAACCTACAACCCTAATGGGAGGCAACATCCAAAATTTGGGGGGAGGGGGGGGGGATAGCCAAAGCATTAGCAATAAGAATGTGCAAAGCCAACAAAAAAGTCAATTGTAACCCTTGTTACAATCAACCAAATCAAAACACTTTTAGTCTTCCCCCTGGATTTCAACCTTACTCTCAACAAAATTAGTAAATGCAAGAAACAACAAATCAAACTATACCCGATACATCCTTAGAGAGCTTAATAAAAGAATACATGGTTAAGAATGATGTTGTGATTCAGTTCCAACAAGCGTTACTCAAGAATTTGGAGATGTAGCTGTGGCAACTAGTCACTGAATTGAAAAATAGAGCTCATGACAAGCTACCATCTAACACAGAAAACTTCAAGAGGGAGGGAATTGAATAGTACAAGCTGGTGAGTTGAGAAGCGGAAGGTTGTTAATTGAAAATCATAATGAAACAAGGAAGAAGAAAGTTGCGGACAACAGTGCAGAAAACGGTGAGATTGAAATAGAGGTTAAGGCACAAGCAGAGGTTCAAACTTATGAACAACAACTGTTTCGGTGGAAAATGAAAAGGGTTTAGAGGCAGAAGTTCTCAACAAGAAAATAGCTTCAGAGGCGGGTATAAGCAACAAAGTTGAGGAAACGACTATTTTCAAATCACCACCCTTCCCTTCCCTTAAAGACTAAAGAAACAAGAGCAAGAAGACCAATTTAGGAAATTCCTTGTTGTTCTAAAGCAACTCCACATCAACATTCGTTTGGTAGAAGGTCTTGAGCAAACGCTTTCTCATGTTAAGTTCCTAAAGGATATTTTAACAAAGAAGAGAAAGCTTGGGGAGTATGAAACTATAGCATTAACTAAGGAATGCAGCACCATTTTGAAAAAAAAAATTCCCCCAAAAGTAAATGACCAAGGAACATTCACTGTTCATGTATCTAAAGGAGGAAAAGAGCTAGGGAGAGCCTTATGTGATCTAGGAGCAAGCAACAATTTGATGCCATTATCAATCTATAAGAATCTAGGAATAGGAAAAGCTAGACCAACTACTGTAACCTTACATCTTGCTGATAAGTCTAGAACTTATCCTGAAGGGAAGATAGAGGATATATTTGTTAAGGTGGACAAATTCATTTTCCCAGCTGACTTCATCACATTGGATTATGAGGAAGACAAGGATGTCCCTATTATTCGTGGGTGCCCTTTCCTAGCAATAGAAAGAACATTGATTGATGTGTAGAAAAAAGAACTCACAATGAGAGTTCATGATCAACAAGTCACTTTTCGTATTTTTAATGCCATGAGATGCTCTCCAGATTTGGAAGAATGTTTTGCCTTTTAAAGATTGATGAACTAATCCATAAACTGTTTGAGCAAAATAATAGTGATAAGCATGATATCAAGTTTAGGGAAAATAACTTAATTGAGGAAGAAATAAAATGCTATGATGCTACAGCAAAAAGCATTGTCTGTGAGTTGACTAGCAACATACATTTTTGAATCACTAGAGTTATTAGATAGAAAGTCCAAGCCAATAAAGTCATCCATCATTGAAGTTCCTGAACTAGAAATGAAACCATTGCCTGAGCACCTTAAGTATGCATACGTGGGTGAAGAAGAGACTCTACCCATCATCATTTCAGTTGAATTGACTAATGAGCATGAAGAAACATCGTAGTCCCTTCTAAAGCAACATAAGGGAACAATAGGATGGACCATAGCTGATATTCAAGAAATCAGTCCATCCTTCTGCATGCAAGATTAATTTGGAAGATGGCAACTTTAAATCCATTGAGTAGGAAAGGAGAATGAATCCAGCCATGAAAGAAGTGATAAAGAAAGAAATCATTAAATAGTTGGATGCTTGGATAATTTACCCAATAACTGATAGCAATTGGGTCTTGTATTCCTAAAAAAGGTGGAATCATTGTGGTTTCTAATGAAAACAATAAACCGATCCCCATCAGAACTGCAACTGGATTGAGAGTGTGTATGGACTACAAAAGGCTGAACAAGGTAACAAAGAAAGTTCATTTCCTTCTACCCTTCATAGATAAAATGCTAGACATGTTGGTTGGGCAAGACTTTTATTGCTTTTTAGATGGTTACTTTAGATAGAATTAGATAACCATAGCCCTAGCTGTCTAAGAGAAAACCACCTTTGATTTCCTTATAGTACATTTTCCTTTAGAAGGATACCATTTCGATTATTCAATGCTCCAACCATGTTTTAGAGATATATGATGGCAATTTTCTCAAACTTCGTGGAATCAGTAGTTGGAGCATTCATGGATGATTTCTTAGTAGTTTGGGAAGATTTCACCACATGTTTAGCAAATCTGGACAAGGTCTTATAGAGGTGTGAAGAGACAAATCTGGTGCTTAATTGGGAGAAATGCCACTTTATAGTGACAGACGACATTGTGCTGGGGACGTAAAGTCTCAAAATAAGGACTACAAGTTGTTAGAGCCCAAGTAGAAATAATTGAGAAGATGAAACTCCACATTTCAGTGAAAAGAGTTAGAAGCTTCTTGAGGCATACTAGTTTCTATAGGAAGTTTATAAAGGACTTCTCAAAGATCTCAAAGCCCCTATGCAGCTTATTAGAACTCAACAAACCATTCATGTTTGGCAAAGACTATGAACTAGCCTCAGAACCTTGCAGGAGCCCTGATCTCAGCTCCAATAATTTCAGCTCCTAGCTGGTAGCTCCCTTTTGAGCTCATGTGTTATGCAAGTGATTTTGCAATATGAGACATGCTTGGACAGAGAAAGGACAAAAGCATCCATCCAATCAATTATGCCAGTCGAAACCTAAATGAGGTTGAGTTGAACTACACCATCACAAAAAAAAAAAATGTTAGCAGTGGTGTTTGCCTTTGAAAAGTTTAGAGCCTATTTAATAGGAACGAAGGTAATAGTGCATACATATCATGCTGCACTAAAACACATTCTCATAAAGAAAGATGCCAAGCCATGGCTAACTAGATGGATACTTTTGCTCTAAGAATTTGATGTAGAAACTAGAGACAAAAAAGGATTTGAGAATGTTATGGTGAACCTCTTATCAAGATTAAAAAGGCCATAAGAGAAATTGGAACTGAGAGACAAAGGATTATTGAAATATCATCCTAAACACAAGATTTTCATCCCTTATCATCGTCAGACAAATGGGCAGGCTGAAGTGTCGAATAGAGACATTAAGAAGATTTTTTAGAGAGTAGTGAACCAAAATTGAAAAGATTGGACAGTAAAACTAGATGATTCTCTAGGGGCCTACAAGACAACTTACAAAACACCCTTAGGAATGTCACCTTATAGGATTGTGTTTAGTAAATCTTGTCATTTACCTCTAGAATTGGAGCATAAAGCCTTTTAGGCACTTGAGGAATTGAATTTTAATGTTGAAGTTGGAGGTGAGCTGGGGAAACTCTAATAGAATGAATTCGATGAGTTAAAACACTTATCTGAACCTATTTTTCCTTCCTAGCAATACCAATTTGCATTTCCTGCTGCATTTGCACTTACATGGTTGATTAGTAACTTTTGGTCTTTTACACGAATCTTATAGTTCAAACGTAAAACTCATCTAAACAAATAGTTTACACATTATTTCTGCTCACTTGTCTCTCTAGGATGGACCTTCTTGTACTGCAACTTACTAATGTCACTTCCACATTTTCAGTTTTTACCAATGGACAAAATAATAAAACATCGGAGAAATAAACTACCGACATAAAAAAAAGGTCAAGAATATCGTTAGGTAATCCCATCGGGGGACCTTTTCTGACGTTTTTATCAAAATGTTAGTAATTGTTGAAATTCAACCGACGTTTGTTCACACATTAGTAGACAAAACTTTTAAACCAACCCTACATAACGTTGGGGAAAGATCTATTTATTCCAACGTTGTTTATAAATGTTTGGGAATCATATACTTCCATTAATGCTTTATAGAAATGTCGGCAACATCTAACCCCTACGAAGTCCATGTTTTCCTAGACTAATTCCCGACGTTTAACATTTCCGTCGGTATAAATTACTTTCTAGCGACAATTAAAAATGTCAGGAGAACCTTTTATTAGTTTTAATTTTTCATTTATTAAATTAAAAATATTTTCCCCCTTAAAAAACCTAATAATACATTCAAGATTGAAATTTAATCATTTAGAAAAAATTTGTAAACATTGAAATTATACATATTAATAAAAAAAATATTTTTACAATAAACGAAATTGTAACTAAAAATTAAACTACATTATTGAGTTCAAAAATCAAAATAACTTACGTCTAATACTTCGAACTACATCTTCAACTGAGACCAAGATACCAACTTTGAAAATGTAGCTGAAAGAAAAAAAAATGTGTTAGTAATAGAATGACCTAAGTGCTTTTTTAGAACAAAAAACAACCAAACAAGTAACTAAAATGTACGAAAGTGGAATAAAAGGCCCCTAAGTGTCTTGTTCAATTTAAAAAGAACCTAAGTAGCATCTAAGTGAAATTCAAAATGCGTGACTTTTAATATCTAAAACATGCACAAGATGAATAAAATGCTTCTCACTGTCGTTTTTAACTTAAAAATGACCTAAAAGCCTCATAATTGAACTTTAAACTTGTTACCCATTCCCCGGTCATGCCAAAATGTCTAGAATAGGCATAAGTAAACTAAAATGCTCCTAAGTGTCTTTTTGAACTTAAAAACAACCTAAAAACCGTATGAGCGAACTTTAGAACCCGTTACCCACCCTCTGATCACACTGAAGTGTCTTAAATATGTACAAGATGACTAAAATGCTCATAAGTGTCTTTTTGAACTTAAAAACAACCTTAAAATTGCACAAGTGAACTTTAGAACCCATTACCCATGCCCGATCTTACTGAAATGCGTAAGACATGCACAAGATGATTAAAATGCTCCTAAGTGTGTTTTGAACTTAAAAACAACCTAAAAACTATTAAAGTAAACTTTAAAACTTGTTACCCACCCTTCAATCATGCAGAAATGTCTAAAACATGAATACGTAGACTAAAATGCAACTAAGTGTCTTTCTGAACTTAAAAACAACCTAAAAACGGCACAAGTAGAACGTTGGGACAAGTACGACCAGTGACCTTTCGTTGGCTACCCCTTTAATTTTTCCCAACGATTTCTAACGAAAGTCGAACGAATGTTTGACTTTAGCCGACGTTTTTGCTTAATGTCGGGATTAAGTAGGATTCTACAAACCTTTAGAATAGAACTTCAGTAAGAGTATCGCCAAAAGACCTTTCGTTGCCTTCCATGTAAATATTACCAAACGTTTTCTAGAAATTATCGAGTGATAGTAAAGCTACTCCGACGTTTTACATAAAACGTCGGGAAAAATCATATATCACCTATCGTTTTATGTAAACGTCGTGCGATACTTTATCTCAACGCTATTTGATAACATCCGGAGATATAACTTCTACCAAACGTTTTTTCCTTCCTTCGATAGATATAACGACGCAAGATATATATTTTCTTGTAGTGCGTATGCTTGCACTCTATGGTGTGACTTAGGCAAGGAGAATTGCATTGCATTGTAATCAATAGGAGTTTAGTGTCATCAGGGGTGGGCAACACATTTTGATTTCCACTTTGGTGCTTTGTATGCTTCTTTTTAGTTGAATATGACACTTAGGAACATTTTATAATAATTGTGCATGTTTTAGTTAGTTCGGCATTATTGGGGTGGAACTTGAGGTACCCCTGAATTTAAAACACGTTTACTTTATATCTATGCTAATTCATTCACATTATAAAAGTTTCTATACAGCCTAGTGGCAAAATGACAAACTTGTGGCCTGTGCCTTCTTAATTCCCTATCTTTAGATTTTCAGGTTTATTTTTCTCAGTAGTGGGCTCTCATTATAATTGGTCGGATTCTCTCATAAAATTGAGTAAAGATAAGATCTTCATTCTAAGGGTAATTTCCTTCTAAAAAAATTAACAGGAAATTTCTTATTTTTAAGTTGGTCATTCTTCAAAACATAACGTTGTTCGACCATTTTTAAAATTAATTATTTTAAACGACCATATATGTTGTTCATTAACTTAACATTCGGTTAAGTGTTAGGTTTTATATAATTTACTTTTATTTAAAAGTAATT